>JAJOOS010003611.1:0-23260 GCA_029582725.1 Solanum chiquidenum | reverse complement strand
TACGTCCACGTAGCAACTCAAAATTTGAATGTGAAGTCTAATGACGAAAATAGTTGAGGAAAGGCAAAAGGCATGTGTCAAAGTATGGACAGTGAAGCAGCATGAATGGAATAGCATGTTCTGCACATTCCCTGCATGCTAACTTATTTTCTATTCTCATATTTGTTGTTTCCTTGCTCCTTCCTTTTGTCACCATTAATTTCAATTAATAGAATAATTAATTAGTAATCCACTATGATTAATGAACTCACTAATCAATAATTAAAGCATATGGGAAAATCACATTCTCCTACTTATAAATGGATAGGACTTAATTTAGTCACATGTCTGCATGTGATTGATTTGCTTTAATTTGCTATGTATATACGGCATGTAAGCCACGTGTGACACTTTTGCACGTTGTATCACTTGTCATTAAATAAATATAACTTGTTAATACCGTAACTCAAATATCATCATAGCCAGATGTGTTCTTTAATATTTCTGCAAAAGTTAAACACCAATTCTTCAATCACATTCTCAATTGATTTTAAATAATCACTTGTATTATTTTAAAAAAGTGAAAAGAGATCAAATATAACTCTGAATTACTTAATATGGATTAGCTATATTTTATCACTAGGTGAATAACATGTTCTTCGCGCGGTAACAAATTACCTAATAATCTTCTTCATGAGCATTCAATAATATATGTATTTTTGAGTGTGTACAATCATACTCTAAATTGTCAAAATTATCTTATTGAGTACTAATGTCGTACTAAAATTAGTACTCAATAAGATAATTACATTCAGTTTCTTTGTGTATTACTTTTTCATATTTTGAAATTTTTTAATAAAAATTCTGACTCCATCACTGAACGTCTTTCATAGATTTTTATTTTTTTAATATTTTCATAACTCATTAAAGTAGAGATAAATAATAAAAAAATATAAAATTACATTAAAATTATAAAAACTTCGAAAGATATTTAAAATGAGTGGAAATGACTAAAAAGAACTATTTGAAACTGGCTCATCTAAAAAACCTATAATTAAATTTTGAAACAAAGTGAGTAGAAAATTATCAACTTACTTAGAAAGAAAAGAACTTATGATTAAAAGAATCGAACCAGAGCAATTGGTGAAGGATGATGCATTTTTTATTTTGTAGTTCTCTTTTACCCAATAATAATTATTTTGATCTTAAATTTTTTAGCTTCTTAAAATTTAGTAACAATCTGAATTTTTAATGCTTTGATATTAAATTAAGGACCAATTTAACAATTTTAATTTTCATGAGATTTTCTTACTTACATCTCAAAATAAAAACTTGTTCATTGCCCTAAATACGTCAAATCAATGTGACTTATACTCCACGATACAAAATCATGTGATCTGTCCTCGTTTACATACCTCATTAGTCACTGGCATAGCCTAATGCCTTACCTACTTATCTTTAACTAGCTTATTTGCGCACTAATACATTCACCCCAAAAAAATAAATTATATATCTCGATACATTTTAACTATGCCACTTCCAAAACTCACCTCAAAAACATCTTTTAAAAGAGTGTTGGTAGGTAGTTTGTAGTCTTATATGTGAGGTGTCAAACACCAAATTAAGAAAGAGTCATCATAGAATGGTGGGACATTTATGTCAATTAAGGATAAGAAGATTTGTTGGAAATAAGTGAACCAATTTAAGCCACCACATACGCACTCAAACTTTCATTTTCATAGGGTAATTCATTTACTTTATAAAAACTTTATAATAATTTCTACAGTTAACTTTTTTATTTATTTTTATAACAACATTATTACTTTCCTTTTTAGTCAATCCAAAAAAGAATGACACATTTTTATATTAAATAACAATTTAATTATAAAATACCCACACAAATTTTTATCATTTATTTTAGACCACAAATTTTTAAAGTCTTCCTTTTTTTTCTTAAACTCCGTGCCGAATTAAATTACCTCATATAAAATGAGACGGGGTAATTATTCTGTTTCTAATCTTATTATTTGATTCATTGAGCATTTTTATGTGTCTATTTGTTATTCCGTCTGCTTCACATATCGACGTTTCAGTGGCTGAAAATGCTCCATTTTCATTATAGCGACTCTTTTTATACAAAATATGTAATATGACTATTATAATAAAATATCGTTTGTAGAAAATAATTATTATAAAAAGATTTGACTTCTTTATCAGTATATCGAAAGGTTTCTCGTATCAAAGTGATTCAAATAATAACATCGATATATAAGATAGTTTCATTTTAATTTGTATATGAAGTACAAATTTTTTGAGTAATTTCGCCGCGGATTGAAATTAACTCACAATGTCTTGTGCAGGATAAATATTAGGAGTAATGTATAAATATGAAGTATCATAATCGTTTATGATGTTCAGATTAGTTTATGTGCATCATAATTAATTTCACGAGATATCTGTCAATCTCCCACCAACAATAAGTATCAGGTAACTGTATTTACCAAGACTAAATCATTAGTGTTTTTGTCTCAACTAGAATTTGAATCTGAGACTTATGATTCTCGTCCCACTTCAACGATAATAAACTTTATTTCAATAGTTTTTCACCCTCCATTTTCCATTAAGATAACTATCTAGTTTTTGTATAAACTGTACATATATGTACAATAGTACAAATGTATCAACATCTAGGAAGTGATCCATGAGCAACAAGCATGTTTTAGGATCCATCAGTAGCAGCATGTGCCTCGTAGTTTCAGTGTGTGCTTTATTCCTTTTGTTTTTTGGTCGCCAAAAGAACACAACCCTCTCCCTTTCCCGGGCCATAGCCTACACAACCAAGTACGGGAGTTTTGAAGTAACAATAAAATTATCATCTTTGCATGATATCTATAATACATTCGGATTAATTGAGCCGTGAAATTAGTCAGCCACTAATATATGTGTTACTGAATATACTGCCTACATCACATCTTTTTGGAGTGCGACCCTTCACTGATTCTAGGAATAATTCTTACACCGCAAATTATCTTTTTCTTTATATCGAATGAAGTCTGACGAAGTAGTGTCGGATGACACCTTCGGGCTATTGGGGACCAGGGGCCCTATGGAACATGGTTAAATGTGCTTTTTATAGTTGAACCAAATATGACCCCCACTTGTTTAGTCTAGCATGCAACAATATTGTGCCAGCAGCATATCTTCCTTTTCCATTTTTCCTCACTTTGTCGTTTTGGACTTTTCTTTTCTTTTTCTGTGTTTGTGTTTGCAACTCGCATGCATTGCTATGAATATCAAGCTAAGGCCATACACATTACTTTTATTCCATGCCTTTTTTTTTGTACGTTTAAAACGTGACATGCGAGAATTCATGTAGTAATAATAGTAATTATTGTTAGTGCAGGTATTTATCAAGAATATGTATTTATTTGAATTTAAATTCTCTCTTTCCGTACATATAATGTTTAAAATTGCAAGCAACCCCAAATAACATCTTTTTCAAAAAATCATAATACACACAAAAAATTAAGAAATTTGCGCGATTCTAAAAAAAGGTTTGTAAATACAGAAATGGGCGTTTAAAAAATGGAGTGAGTATACGTGATGGATCCCCAATTCATTACGAAGGTCCTCATAAAGTTTTTTGAGAAAATAATTTTGGGTGCTCCGGGGCACCAGATCCATGTGCTAATTCACATGAAAAATTGAGGAATTTGCGCGATTCCTAAAAAAGGGCATGTAAGTGCAAAAATGGGATTTTAAAAAATGATGTGAGTATACATGATGGTTCCCCAACTCATTACGAAGGTCTTCATAAAGTTTTTTGAGAAAATAATTTTTTGGTGCTCCGGGTCCCCAGATCCATGGGCTAATACACAAGAAAAATTGAGGAATTTGCGCGATCCCTAAAAAAGGGCATGTAAATGTGGAAATGGGAGTTTAAAAAATGGTGTGAGTATACGTGATGGTTCCCCAACTCCGAAGGTCCTCATAAATTTTTTTTGAGAAAAAAAATTTGGGTGCTCCGGGGCGACATATCCATGGGCTAATACATACAAAAAATTAAGAAATTTGCACGATTCTTAAAAAAGAGCTTGTAAATGCAAAAATGTGCGTTAAAAATGGTGTGAGTATACATGATGGTTCCCCAACTCATTACGAAGGTACTCATAAAGTTTTTTGAGAATTTTTTTTCAGGGTGATACGGGGCACCAGATCCATGGGCTAATACACACGAAAAATTGAGAAATTTGCGCGATACCTAAAAAAGGATTGTAAATGCGGATATGAAAATTTTAAAAATAGTGTGAGTATACGTGATGGTTCCCAACTCATTACAGAGGTTTTCATAAAGTTTTTTGAGAATTTTTTTTCGAGTGTTTCGCGGCGCTAAATCCATGGGCTAATTAATACACACGAAAAATTGAGGAATTTGCTTGATTCCTAAAAAATAGCTTGTAAATGCAGAAATTGGAGTTAAAAAATGGTGTGAGTATACTTGATGATTCTCCAACTCATTACGGAGGTTCTCATGAAGTTTTTTTGAGGAAAAAAAATTGTGTGCTCCAGAGTGCCATATCCATGGGCTAATACATACGAAAAATTGAGGGATTTGCGTCATTTCTAAAAAAGAGTCTGTAAATACGAAACTGGACGTTAAAAATGGTGTGAGTATACATGATGGTTCCCAACTCATTACTGAGGTCCTCATACAATTTTTTGAGAAAATTATTTCGGTTGCTCCGGGGCACCAGATCCATGGGCTAATACACACGGAACATTGAGAAATTTGCCCATTTTTTTAAAAAAAGCATGTAAATGTGAAAATGGGTGTTTAAAATGGTGTGTGTATATGTGATGGTTCTCTAACTCATTACGCAGGTCCTCATAGAGTTTTTTGAGAGAAAAGATTTAAGTGCTCCGGGACGCCAGATTCATGGGTTTATATACACACGAAAAATTAAGAAACTTGCGCGATTCCTAAGAAATTGTTTGTAAATTTGGAAATGGGCGTTTAAAAAATGATGTGAGTATACGTGATCGTTCCCCTACTCATTACGGAGGTCCTCATAAAGTTTTTAGAGATTTTTTTTTGGTGCTCTGGGTGCCATATCCACGACCTAATATGCATGAAAAATTGAGGACCTTGTGCGATTCCTAAAAAGGGGCATGTAAATGACGAAATGAGCGTTTAAAAAATGGTGTGAGTATATGTGATGGTTCCCCAACTCATTACGGAGGTCCTCATAAAGTTTTTTGAGAATTTCTTTTTGGATGCTCTGGGGCGACATATCCATGGGTTAATACACATGAAAAATTGAGAAATTTGCGCGATTCCTAAAAAAGAGCTTGTAAATGCAAAAATGGGCGTTAAAAAATGGTGTGAGTATACATGATGATTCCCCAGCTCATTACGGAGGTCCTCATAAAGTTTTTTGAGAAAAAAAATTAGGGTGCTCCGGGCACAAATCTATGGGCTATACACACGAAAATTGAGGAATTTGCTCGATTTCTAAAAAATGGACTGTAAATGTGAAAATGGGTGTTTAAAAATGGTGTGAGTGTACGTGATGGTTCCCCAACTCATTACGGACGTCCTCATGAAGTTTTTTGAGAAAAAATGTGTGTCCTCCGGAGTGCCATATCCATGGGCTAATACACACGAAAAATTGAGAAATTTGCACAGTTCCTATAAAAGGGCATGTAAATGCAGAAATGGGCGTTTAAAAATGGTGTGAGTATACATGATGGTTCCTCAACTCATTACGGAGGTCCTCATAAATCTTTTTGAGAATTTTTTTTAGGTGTTTTAGGGCGACAAATCAATGGCCTAATACACAAGAAAAATTGAGAAATTTGCGTGATTCCTAAAAATGAGCCTGTAAATGCAAAAATGGGCGTTAAAAAATGGTGTTAGTATACATGATGATTTGCCAGCTTATTACGAAGGTCCTCATAAAGTTTTTCGAGAAATTTTTTTTGGGTGCTCTGAGGCAACCATATCCATGGGCTAATACACATGAAAAATTGAGGAATTTGCATGATTTCTAAAAGAGGCCTATAAATGCGGAAATGAGCGTTTAAAAATGGTATGAGTATACGTGATGATTCCTTAACTCATTACGCAGGTCCTCATAAAGTTTTTTGAGATTTTTTTTTGAATGTTCTGGGGCGCCAGATCCATGGGCTAATACACTCGAAAAATTGAGAAATTTGCGCGATTTTAAAAAATGGCCTGTAAATGCAAAAATGACATTAAAAAATTGGTGTGGGTGTACATGATGGTTCCCCAACTCATTACGAAGGTCCTCATAAAAATATTTGGGTGCTCTGGGGTATCATACTCATGGGCCAATACACACGAAAAATTGATAATATACATGGTTCTTTAAAAAAGCCTGTAAATGTAGAAATGGGCGTTGATAAAATAGTATGAGGTTACGTGATGGTTCCCCAACTCATTATGGAGGTCCTCATAAAGTTTTTTGAAAAATAATAATTTGGGTGGTCCGGAGCGCCAGATCCATGGTGTAATACACATGAAAAATTGAGGAATTTGCGCGATTCTTAAAAAGGGTCTATAAATGCGGAAATGAGCATTTAAAAAATGGTGTGAGTATACCTGATGGTTTCCCAAATCATCACGAAGGTCCTCATAAAGTGTTTTGAGAAGAAAAAAATGGGTGCTCCGGGGCGCTAGATTTATGGGCTAATACACACAAAAATTGAAGAATTTGCGCAATTCCTAAAAAAGTGCCTGTAAATGAGGAAATGAACATTAAAAAAATAGTGCGAGTATACATGATGGTTCCCCAACTCATTACGAAGGTCCCTATAAAGTTTTTTGAGAAATATTTTTTGGGTGCTCTGGGGCGCCTGATCCATGGGCTAATAAACACAAAAAATTGAGGAATTTGCGCGATTCCTAATAAAGGGCCTGTAAATACGGAAATGGGTGTTGAAAACAATGGTGTGAGTATATGTAATGGTATTCAATCTCATTGCGGAGGTCCTCATAAAGCTTATTGAGAAAAAAAATTGGGTGTTCGAGGGCACCAGATCCATGAGCTTTATACACACGAAAAAATTGAGAAATTTACGTAATTCCTAAAAAGAGCCTGTAAATACGGAAATGGGCGTGAAAAAATAGTGTTAGTATACATGATGGCTCCCCAACTCATTACGAAGGTCCTCATATAGTTTTTTGAGAAAAAGATTTTGAGTGTTCTGGGGAACTAGATCAATGGGCTAGTATGTTGGATAAGCACCATTATTCGATTCCTTTATACACATTTTAAAGAAAATCCAAGTGACTAACAATATATAATATCAGGAAAATTACGCGGATAAGTAAACATATACTAGTTAATTATCTAACATAGCTATAGTTTGAATTAATTATGGTTGACAACTTAATTTTAGGTTTAATTACGTCACTTATACATATAGTATATATATATATATAGGAAAAAGGGTCAAATAAGCCCCTAAACTATTCAAAAATGTCTAGATATACCCCCCCCCCCGGTTTAAAGTTTGGCTCACTCATGCCCTCGCCGTCCAACTTTTGGCATAGATATGCCCTTATGGTCATTAGTTGGTTTGCTGGAAATATCCAACTCATTTTACATTTCTTTAAATGTCAAATGGAATTGTCACGTCATTTTTACATTACCACATGATATTTATATTAAAAGGAAAATGGGCCAATTATGCCCCTAAACTATTCAGAGCTCTTTTAAAACACCTATCCGACCCATAACAAAGGGGTCAATTATGCCCCTAATTCGACCCATAAATCAACCCCTCTTTGAACTTGATCTTTCCAATACTAAGCTCCTCTGACTTTGGGTATTGTGTTGGCTGATGTTGAACCAATCTCTGCCACAATTCAATAAACCTCAAACTCAGATTCAAGATTACAAGTAACCAATAGCAGAAAAAATAGACATTTTCAAACTAATCAAACCTGTAACTCTTTCTTCATAAAGATCTAAGACCCATAAAGCCACATCAAGAGAAATTTAATTTCACGTGAAAATGGGAGAATTCAGGAAATCAAATGAAGCTCCATTTCTTCACTGATTCTCATACAAATAATCACATGTACATAATGTAAATTAAAAGAATTAAAACGGCACAAATTATATGTTAAAACATATCTAAAGGGGAGAAAACGGTAAGAGACCTCTGATCCGAAAGAACCCAATCAAAGCCCTAAAAGAGGGGTTGATTTATGGGTCGAATTAGGGGCATAATTGACCCCTTTCCCTTTTAATATAAATGTCATGTGGTAATGTAAAAATGAGTTGAGAATTTCATTTAGCATTTAAAGAAATGTAAAATGAGTTGGATATTTCTAGCAAACCAACTAACCCCATAAGGGCTTATCTATGCCAAAAGTTGGACGGCGAGGGCACGAGTGAGCCAAACTTTAAACGGGGGGTATATTTAGACGTTTTCGAATAGTTTAGGGGAATATTGAACCCTTTTCCCATATATAGTATATATATACAATTATATGACAGATATACAAATACAATTAGCCTCTCTCCAATCTCTCCCCTCTCTCCCCTCTCTCGCTCGCCTCTCTCCTCCCTCTTCCAATCTCGTTCTCCAGATATACAAATACATATGTATATTAGTTACATATATACAATTATTTAAGAGATATACAGTTCGCCTCTTTTCACTCTTTGCCCTCTCTTGCTCAACTCTCTCCTCCCTCTCTAAATTTGCTCGTCAGATATACAAATACATATGTATACCAGTTACATATATATAACTATTTGACAGATATACATATACAATTTGTCTCTCCCTCTCCCAATCTCGCTCGCCAGATATACAAATACATATGTATACCAGTTATAGATATAACTATTTTGACAGATATTCATATACAGTTCGACATATATACATATACAATTTGCCTCTTTCCACTCTCTGCCCTCTCTCGCTCGCCTCTCTCCTCCCTCTCTCAATGTCGCTCGCCTCTCTCCTCCCTCTAACATGTAGCTACGAATCGTAACTAGCAAACTATAGTTATGTAGCATAATTAAGTTATATTTAAGCGGCAATATGCAAAAATTCCCCTATAATATGAAGTATCACAAATCATATAACATAAGTGATTAAATAGTTTAACAGTTGCAAGTTCGTTAAATTTGCAAGATTCACAAGCAAAAGTATTTAAAAGTAAACATTTTGATTGATCGAAGGTTAAATGTGCTTAAGCAGATAAGGAACTTGTTGATATTTCAGGGATGAAAAGTGCAAATTTCCCACGAAAATTATGGAAACTGATACAGCCAAATAAAAGAGAACCAAGGTACAAAGAATTTGTTTCAGTAAGAGTTCGGAGAGTTAAGAGATCGGAGAGTTGTCTAACAACCTTCCCAGTTCCCACTTCGGTTCAAAGAGAAAGGAAGGGGATGATCTGATAGTGCGTGCTGGCCAGTTGCCACTCTTGACCAAGAATTATTTGTGTCCATGTTTTCACTGCAGGTACCTGGTAGTCCAGTAGCATCTCCAAGAAACTAACACAAGCTCATTGCCATAATTTATTTAATTATCAGTAGAAGAACTCCAGTTCACTTATTTTCTGCACTTTTAGGTAGATTTTGAGTTGTGATCAATGCCAATCATAGCTGCAGCCTAGTTTACATATTAAAAAGTTTGTTGATAAAATGATAAGCAATGAGAAGAGAGTTCAACGATCATTTCAAGCGAAAAAAATGAGAGGATTAAAATGTTGTTCATTAAGATAGAATACCATTTTGCCAAAATCACCGTTTCTTTCCCAAAATTGAGGCAATAATGAAAAATTAGTGATTCAATACCAAAATTGATACGATTATGATAAACTATTGCTTCATATACACCATCGTTGAATAAAAGAATATGAGTAGGTGATGCAAACCCAAATGCAGGTCTGCCTCATTAGTCATTGCTGCCTCACTTGTCATTGCTGAACCCCCCATTCACTGTTGTTGTGTATGTACATATACATATCATTCCAAGACATGCAGCACTTAATCTTCTTATGTTGAGGTATATGGAACTTGGGCTCTCTTGGAATGGTAGGATCTTTTGTTGACCTAATGCAGACCACCAAACTATTTAGAAGTAATTCTTAATTAAAGCTAGTATATTCCTATTAGGAGAAGCAAAAATTTGCGAGGAACATAAAGTAAAGTTGGAACCTTGTTACTACCTTCTAGGAATGAAAGGCCTGTCAAAGTAGGGCATCGGTTGAGCTTTTGGAACAAGTTCCTTTCTCAGCCTCCTAATTTCTTCTTCCTCAGCCATCTAGAGAAAGTAACAGTATAGTTTAAAAAGAGAAAGATAACAAGAATGAAGGAGAAAAAAACATAAGTGCTTCAATCGCAGAACATATGCTTGAATTACCTTCTGCATTCTCTCTCTTTCCATCTTGTATTGTTCAATAAGGCTCATTTTTTCTGCCACCTGATGCAATCATGGAGAAGCCAGGAACATAAGTTACTGTGCCTCCACAAATGACTAGCCATTTACAGGTCCTGTCCTCTTATCCATGCACTCTCTTTGGTTATTTCCTTACATATTGCAAGTATTTCTCATATGCTTCGCTTTCCCCTAATGAAATATAGCATTGAACAAGAATCTAAAACTAGCCCTTTTTCACTCTAACAACTTTGCTTGGGACTTCTTCTCTTATTGGTGCACTTTCTTTGAGAAAAAATATTGAGATGACTAAACCAACTAGTTCACTAGAAGAATTACTTTAGGTTGATGAATTACCAAATATAGAATAATCAAAATCTACCTGATGATCAAACTCAGCACGTTCAACAGCCCTAATGTCACTGTGCAGCACCAGATCAACTGGCCTTGTGCTCTCTTTTATCGAAGGCTTTGGTAAACACTAAACAATTGAAAATAGAATAATTCAGTTTTCTTTTTCATAACAGGCTGAAGTATAACCCAAGTGCAAAAGATTTGTGCAAAATGATCAGAGAGGTAACAACAAGAACCTCCTGCACAATTTCATCCTAATTTCTCTTTGATTTTGGTTTAGAAGAGTCCAGTCTCAAAAATACGAAATCAACAAGATGTGTCAATGCACATAGAAAGTCTTTAATGGTTGGAAATGACTATGGTGAAAAGCTTAGGCTACCTCTGGCTCCTCTGTTGTCCATGGAAGGCCTTGTGCAATTGGTATCCGCTGTTTCTCCTCTTCCTCCACCATTTGTTGCATTTTCTTTAAAAACTCTTCCTCTTTACATTTTCCCCTTTCCTGCAACAATAGCCAATCCAATCAACTCCTCAAGTAAATGGATAAATTATTAATTGGATTCAACATGACATCCTAATATATGCAGTTCAACAATGATAGGAGACAATTAACTGTTGAATCAAAAAACAGGTAACTACATAAATAAAGACCACCCTTCTAGTGTTCAAGGAACAATGAAGATTATAAATGTCAACAAAGGGAATTGAAAGACCAATATTCCGAGTTTCTTGTAGCCATCATATTCCGTCCATCTTTCAGTGTCCACTCTGCACAACTCACTAATTTGGCGGCAGCTAGCACATGTCAACCAGATATATGCAGCTGCATATTTGGTCATATTTGCACAAGAAGCAACCAATTAGCCAAAGATTAGAGAAACCAAACACGCAATTCACAAACCTCAGTTCTAAGTTTGAAGGGCTTTTGGGAGGTCGCTGTGAGCTGCTTTCTCTTCCAGTTTCTTTTAGCAAATGTGCCTGATGATTCCATACTCTACAGCATTAAGAATGAAAACAAGAGCTTAAAGATTAACAGAATTCAACCCCATCATACTGAGATGAATAATAATAAGAAAATTCTTACATTGCGTCTGCTCCTTCGACCACCACCTGAAGTCCTGCTTGAAATACTGATGCTTGCAAAAGAAAAAAGAACAGTATATTTTCAGCACTTGAAAGCAAAAATACATATCAATCCTAATTAATCGGAGGATTGCATTAGATTGACGATCAATAGTCAATTTGTAATGAATCCCTATGATTTAAAAAAAATGAAAACAGAAAAACTATTAGAATAAATGAAGTTTCAATTACTAACCATCCATGATTGCTATCCAACGAGGAGGCACGACGCGAATCCAAGCCTAAACTCTCAGAGTTGAGGAAGAAATCTGATGGACACAACGAAGATGAAGATACCTGTGTCTCAGGAATCCTGGTAGGTTGTAAGCCAGGCAATGCCCATTTTTGTTCCTTTCTAGAATCCTCTGCTTCATTTTCATCATTTTCCCCTTTCTCCTTACACTCTTTTGTTTTTGGTATTGAGAGAAGCTTCTCAAAAGCCTTAACTAAATGCTTCACTCTTCCAGAACCAGTTTCAGGTACACTTTGTCTTGCTTCTTCCAACAACCTCTCCCTCCTCCTCTTTATAGTCCCACCACTCATTTCACGCCGACCCACATCCTCGTTGCCCCTTTCCACCAATTCATCTGCCACAGAACTATCACGCAATTCAACTAATTCACTCTCGAAAATTGAAACAGGAATCGTTACCTCCTGATCGAATGTAGTCAGACTCAACCTGTGCCTGGCTGGCGAATCACCGTAACACCCGGTAATTCGCTCTCCATCACCACTTTCAGCTCCATTTACTTCATCTAACTTCTCAATGTCATACTCTTTCTGTTCATTTCCACCGCGATTCTTATAAAACTCTTCTTGAGAAGCCCTGAGACTCTCATAAGCAACACAAAGACACTTTTTTTTCTCAGCACCATCCTTATCACACTTACAAATCATTGTAGATTTCAGATTATCCTTATTACATTTCTTCTTCTTCGCAATTACAAACTTCCTCTGACTAATCTTATTTTTGGGCGAAGTTGAAGCCAATTTGTTAGTACTAGGATTTATAGAAACTGATTTCTGAGTTTTCGTTGCTGATTTAGAAGATTTTGATAAAGCTGGACTGAGCTCCAGATTTGGGTTCATATTCTCAGAAATTTTGGAGCATTTTTTAGGCGTAAACCTAGAGGATTTGCCGTTAGAATCCATAAAAATCACCGGAAAAAGCAATGTGATTGTTGCCGAAGAGTTGATCAGAGTTAGGGTTTAGTTGTATTACTGATTGGGTAGGGTTTTCTGGTTCTCTCTCATTCATTGATCGACCAGGGAAAAGAAGAAGAAGAAGAAGAAGTTGAGCTTTTCACGCTTCTGGAGTTTGTAACGGCTATTTTTTTTTTTTTTGGGTAGGCTTGATTTTGGAGCGTTGGATTTGTTTTTCTAAATTATTTTGCAAAACTGGACCGTTAATTAGAGAGTGATTTGAGGTTATTGTTATGGCTAATTTAATATTTATATATAATAAATATATTTTTCAAAGTGCATTAGCCAAACTTCAAAAATATCACTCTCTACTACGTATACATTAGCATATATATTTTTCCCATTTTAACGTGACACTTTTTGTTTATTAAGAGTCAATTAATTAAGGGCCCATTTGGTATGAAATCATGATATAATATTATAATATGAAATCATGAGATGACATTGAAGTTTTGTTTGGATATGCGATATGGAATTTTTGTGTTGTATATTTTCTCATAAACATAAGAATCTCATAAATTATAAAACTATTAAAATAGTCTCAATTGTTTATTCAATCTTGTCAAATAAACAAAAAACTATAAAATCGCATAATAAATTATTACAAAGTTATTTGTTTTCCACTTAAGGAATTGTTTCATCCAACTTTAATTGATCAATCTTTAATTCAATAAACAAAATTGAACATAAATTGTAGTGTACTAGTCTTTAATACAATCCTCCCACATAGTACGAACAATCTTCTCACTTTGAACTTACATTTCTCGATCCTATGACGGAGAAGACGAACCAACATTGTTACTTTGAGCCATTTGTTGGTGTCATTATCATTCGCAACTATATTTTCATGTTCATAGACCATAAATATTTCATCACTCCTTTGGTATTCTCACAAATAATTATGTAACATTGTACAAACTATGACAATTTTCACTTGTGTGTCAATATCATATGGTTCATGTCTTGTTTCACTTATGTGCAATTACACATTTTTAGTGCATTACTTTCGTGCTAAAATCAAACATATTAGAAGTAGTGATTATCAAACATACATCACCAAATTTGTCATTTTTCATATTAAATTGCTTTAAACATTTTTATATGTAGCAGAAAGAGAAGTTTTTTTTATTATAAAAAAATAAAAAAAGTGACTCCCTCCGTACTTATTTATATTCACCAAATCAATTCCTACTTTGTCATTTATATTCACCAAATTTTAAGTAATATGAAATTTTATGTTGGAGAGAATGATAAATTTTAAAAAAGTAATGGTGTGATTATTACTTTTATTTACAAATGAAATAAATGGTTAGTAGATATAAAAGTGGGGTTGTTTTAACAAAATATAAATTTGTGAGTCAACTTTTGTATTTAAAAAATCCCAAATCATGATTTTTGGAGAATATGGGAGTCCATCTCATGATATGAAATCAAAGTGAAATTGCATGTCCAAACGTTAATTTCATCTCACGATTCCATATCGTGATATAGTATCGCATGGCCAAACGCCTACTAAGTTTAAAGTTAAATTGAATTAGATCAATTCACCTAATTTGAATCTCGACAAGCAAAAAATGTCACATAAATTGAAACGAATGAAGTACTAATTTTCATTGCAATTAACCTTGTAACTTTATAGCGTACCTTTAAAACAAATGGGACGAAGAAATTTCTATGGCATTATCCATGTGACGGTACAATAAATAGTTCTTTCCAGCCAAATGACTTTGCAAAAGGTCACAACTTACACTTTTAAGTATTGATATTGAGATATAAATACAGTAAAGGATTTTTATGGCATATATCACCTATAAAATCCGAAATTTTATTTAAGTAGAGAAGAGCAAAGTACCTTCTCTGTACAAACATGACTCGACAAACACATACAAATGTTCATTTACTAATAATAATAACTAGTAATATGGCATGAATTTGGAGCGGATGACAAAAGCATCTCTGCTCAATCATCAGTGTTTTTGCAATGTAACAATAAAACACTGTGAAGACATGCCAACTTTATTTTATTTACTACTAATAACTTCTAATAACACATGAATCGATCACATTTGACAAAATCACTCTGCTCAATCATCGTCGGTATGCTTTTTGCGACGATTTTTCTTCCTCTCCTTGTCAGAGCCAGAGTCAGAGTCAGAATCACCCTGCCAATTTATCAAGATTAAATCAATGAAATAACAACATATCTTAATTATACAATTCAAAAATAAAAAGTACTTACATATTTCTTGCGACCATAGCCTTCATCATCGTCATCGCCCTTCCCATAGCTAGGCTTCTTGTAGTCATCTTCCTCGGACCTACCATAACTAGGCCTCTCAATTGTTGAACTCCCATACCCTTCACTCTTTTTCCCATACCCACTAGATTCATACTCATCAGAATCGGTCTTTCGCCCATAACTTGACCCATATGCTGATTTTTTTCCCTCATCATCATCATCATCACCACCACTCTTTCTTACGTTCCCTGATCCATAACCAGTGGATGTGGTTTTACTCCCATATCCACCCGATTCATCTCCATACCCGGTGGATGTGGTTTTACTCCCATATCCACCCGATTCATCTCCATACCCGGTGGATGTGGTTTTACTCCCATATCCACCCGATTCATCTCCAAACCCGGTGGATGTGGTTTTACTCCCATACCCACCCGATTCATTTCCGTATCCGGTGGATGTGGTTTTACTCCCATACCCACCCGATTCATTTCCATACCCGGTGGATGTGGTTTTACTCCCATATCCACCCGATTCATTTCCATATTCTGAACTCTTATCCTCGTATTCACTTTTCTTTCCATACCCACCGGATCCGGTTTTGCTCCCATATCCACCTAACCCGTACTGATCATCAGAGTCATGAGTAGTACTTTTTGACCCGTAACCCGAACCATATTCAGATTTGGGCTCATCATCGTCGTTCCGTCCATATCCAGATCCATGTGACTTTTTGGGTTTTCCGTATTCGAATCGATTTCCATACCCGGTTTCATCAGATTCAATTCCACTTCCACCATACTCACTTTCACCGTAAGACATTTTGTTGTGTCGATTTCTAAATTATTTTCTTCTTAATTGATAAAATTGAATAATGTGATCACAAGAAAATGAATTTTTGTAAGTTAGTTGAATTGAAATATAAAGGAGGGACAAACCGTTACAAGTTGTTGGAACCGGAAACGAGGTTGTTACTCCTATTTAGTGATAGTAGATGGTTTCATAATCAAGGGCCACCATTACTTGATTTGTTATAAATTCAAAGGCGGAGCCATGAATTTAAAATTTATGATTCTAAATTTGCATCGGATTAATAGCTCGTTTAAATAATTGGACTTATCGTTAAATACTTATAAATATATAATGAATTTTCTAATATAGATATAGAATTTAATCAAAATATATTTGTATGGTATAAATTAGAGTTTTAGAGAATGTTACGAATGGAAGCTCTTTGACAAACAACTCTCTGCCATTTTGAACAGGTGCTTAGGGTGTTGTTCATCATTTATTCCTAAGATAGTTAGAACAAAAACTTTAAAGAACTTGATAAGAAACAATAAAGTTTGAAGAGTATTTTCAAAACTAAAAAATTAAAATCAGTAGAGAAAATTGAATCAGAAACAGATTAGAAACAATATACAAAAAAAAAATTTCTTAAAAAAGAAAATCAAGCTCACTGAATACACAGTGTCCCCGAAAATTATTCTCCTCAAGTACCTGAGGCTAATATAATGGAATATATCCTCCCATGATAGAATGATCTTACTCACTAGTGTATCAGTACCTAAAATCACGGTATCAGCGAACCACTCAACGGCATTAAAGTACACTTAGGGGTCGTTTGGTTTGAATACAAGTTATGATGGGATAAGTTATGTTGAGATTAGTTATGCTGGGATTAGTTATACTGGAATTAATTATTATTGATTGTTTGGTTTGTTGTACTAAAAATAATAACCATTACATAGTTCTTAAAAAATAAGTGGTTTGATTACAAAAATACCCTCTTATTTTACTTTTTGTATAGATATATTTTTGGTAGAATTTTAATTAAAACTAAATTTAAATACTCAATCCATCCAAGATAGAACCATCTAAAAAACTTTCAGATGAGTTGAGGTTCTGGAACATGGCATGCTTAGAGCCATCTCAAAAGCATTCCTCTTTCCCATCATGCCAGCACCAGGAGCATCACTATCAAATGCACGTACAGAAATATATTAAAGACAATCAATTTTGACACATATTATAAATGACACAAATAAAAAAAATGGAATCTTGGTAAGTTTCTACATACGTAAATGTGTTAAAATAATCTTTTTTGCACACATTATGGAAGGCAATGGATCATATTAAGAGACAATTTAGTAAGTTTGACTTCCAGACAATAGAAGTAATTATAATAGGAAGAAAGCAAACACTAGAACAATGTCTAAGACGCGAGCGATTATAGACATATATAATAAAAATAATTGAAACCAAAGAGCACAAAAGCAGTGAAGCAAAATCTGCCTTATGATGATCCAAAAGCTCGTCGAATCGGACCTAAAATAGAATAACATAAATAAATGATAACTCTTAACGGGTTAACAATTAAATCAATAAAGAAAATAAGTAAATCTTCTAACCCACAAAATGCATTCTCCTCTCTTAAGAAAGAAGCTCTATTCTCCACAAAATGCAGCAACAATCAGACTAAATTTTCTCAAATATACAACTCATTTTTAGCCTCAAAGAATTATCCAAAATACAACAAATATTTGACCTTTAAGTTGTGGCATTTTCCAGCATTAAAATGTAGCATATTTTGGCAAAGAAATGCAGCCAAATAAGCATCCTAACTACCTCACAAGTTAGTTTTGAAGCTTACTGATGCAGCAGTTACAGGTGACTTTAAAGGGTTTGAAGGGTGGTTTTGTCATTTAATAAATTTAACCCATCACAAATTGTGATGGGATTATTATACCACCCTTTTGGAGGGATAATTTATCCCGGTTCTATTTATTAATCCCGGGATAAGTTATCCCAAACTTTCCAACCAAACACACTAAATTAAGTGCCACTAAATATTTATCCCGGGATTATTTGTGTTTATCCTTCACACCAAACGACCCCTTAGAATACTAGATTTAGTAGTAGTAGAAGAAGTCCAGAAAATTGATTTTTTTTAAAATGAGAGGAAATCCTTCCATTTATAGACAACAAAGAGTAGTGTGAACAGATGCTTATTGTGCCTTATCGGAAAGGTCACAGCCATTTGAAAAAGTTACAATCTTTCGAAAATGTCACAACTCTTTATAAAAGTCGCAATTATTCATAAAAATTGCAAATCTTTATAAAAGTCGTAATTATTCATAAAAGTTGCAACTCTTTATTTTCCATTCACACCTTTTAAAACTCAACATCACAGACATTTAAACTACGTCTTAATTGGCAAGTAATTATTTTCATTTTAAGTATGCATGGGTAGATGTTTTAACTCATCTTTATTATGTCAATTGAGCACTTCAACTTATAAAATGATTATTTATACACTTTCAAAATTTATGTATCACACTGACTGGGTATCTACGAGATATAGTTAATTGAAGTGTTGAGTTGTAAGTTGAGATGTGTACTCTCAAAGTTAGAGTATCCAGTTATCAACTTATGCTAAATTTGAGTGTTTGTTCATGTATATGCCTGAACTAAACGGTAGCTTGCTTTCGGACTTTGCTGAATTTAAGAGGAAAATACATAATTTATTTGTGGTAACTTATTTTTCTAAAGAAAATATATTTTTAAAATATTGACCAATTGAATATGAAAAAGAAAAAAAAAAACCTCCGTAATGTGAACGCCCTTAGTTTGAAGAGTTTAATTGGATGGAAATCTTTCAGATTGAAACACTAGTATTCTTCTTGGCATCGAAGAATGAAGAAATCTTGTTAATTTTATTCATGGGAATTGCAAAAAGATACAAGACAAAGTACTCCCATCATTTTAAATTTTAATTTATTACGATGTACTCTATTTATTTCAATTTATGTGATATAATTTGAATTAAGAGTCAAATAATTTAATTTTGATAGGTAATTCGGGCTTGAAATCTTTAAATGTTGTGAAATTAAATTTACTTGTTTGAAAACTATATAAAAAGAAATACTACAAATGAATGTCAAAATCTAAAAAGTGATACATAAATTAAGACGGGGACATTTGGGAATCGTTTTTTACATTTGTTTGAGATACTTTTATAGATGAACTGAAAACATAAAAAAAAAAAAAAATTAAAAGTTAGAAAATGGAGATGCGGGGGATCGAACCCCGTGCCTCTCGCATGCAAAGCGAGCGCTCTACCATTTGAGCTACATCCCCTTCGATTATGAATTACAGATAATAATATATTTATTTAACAGATATGATGGTTCAAGTAGACTTTAAGTTTGGATTCCCTTTTGTTATTTACTTATTTTTAGTATTTTATTTTTTAATTAGCTTTTTATTTGGCTCATAGGTCAGTCCAACCCATATTGCTCAAGTCCCACGAGTTTAAATTAGATGGTCCTTAATGATAAAAGAATACTTTTTCCGTTCCTATGTACATGTCGTCCTTACTAAATTTAGATGGTCTTTAACAATACTTTGATCAATTTGAATAAATTGATAGTTATAAATGAGTTTGAATTTTTTTTAAAACTAAAACAATTGGTATACAGAAAAAAGAAGAAGAAAATGAGAAAGCCGTCGAACTAAAGTGAAAAAAGAACTAAAAATGTATTATAATTTGATTAAAATAATGAATGGGATTAGAAAAGGAGGAAATAATAAAGAAAAAGAAGGAAATACAAAAAGAAAAGGCGAAATAGAAGTACTCCTTCGTTTCTATTTATATGTCAGTGTCACCCTTTTAGATTTCACGTCCCTTAATGAACTAAGTAAATTTATTATTGTACTCTTATTTAGTATTCTTTTGAAGTCAAGTTTTCAATAAATGAACGTAAATTAATTGATTTTGATTATTTAATTTATCAATGAACATGAATTAATCATTTGATTTTTCTATGTTGGTCAAATTCATATTTTCAAAGCTAATAACTCTCAAAAGTAAAATAGAAAGAATAGTGTCATTTATGCATTGAATTGGTCGAAGCTCTAATACAGGAACCTTAGTCTATGTAGAATAAAATAAGTAATTATTTTGTATGTACAACCTTAGTCTAGGTTGTTACCCCCATGAGACAACCTCTAGGTCCATTAGCTTATTCTTTAAATCTATGAAAAATTGCAGATTACAAATGTTGCAGATAACTTGGGAGGAGAAGATTATGAAGCTTAAAATGTAATTATTCCCCAATCACATTGAGGCGTCGAGGAAAGCATCAAAGACATCAAGTTCCCACGTTCGGTTTTTTAGCTGAAGGCATTCCTGCAACCACTTCTTCTTCAATGCCACACGTACGTAGCCATCCTGCCATGAAGACAAATATACATTTGAGAAGAACCATCATAAGGATGTATCAATTAGCACATCTTCGAGAAGTAGGAAAGATGAACTCACCCAACATCTCAAATCCTGTGCTTGAGAAACGGTTTGTCATTCAGTACCTCTCTGTCAGTAAATGATATCGTAGCATGCATGCTAGGGCTATTTATGTGGGGATGGTTGTGAAATGTGATGGTGGATATCCATTAGAAGCTTGGAGATACTTAGGGTGTGTATGAATATCACTGAAGAGGTATACACTTATTGTCAGATATTGTGGGATTTTTATACCGATCTGAAAAAAGATTGTGGATCATTATGCTCCACTCTACTTTGATAATAAAGGGATGTTCCCACCCACAGTGCAAAGAGGAAGTGTGTGAAAGAGAATCTACTCTGGAGTAAATCCAAGCATTTTGGCGTCAATATGTGCATACCTGACAATGATCTACTATGTTTGTCGAAATATTAGTGATCTGTAGAGAAACATGTTCCAGGATAATTATGTCCATGACAATGAAGAAGTACCAGTTAGAAAGTCCAATGATCTTCTTAAATGAACTAATTTCTCAGTCTGGAAATATTTGAGCCGTTTGTTCATAGGTGCATACTTAAGTAGTAGACTGCTTATTTTGTTCTTGCATTTGCCTCAGCATGGTGTTCATGCATCCTTTTTTCTGGTGAAATTGAAATTTGCCGGTGTGGATTAGTTTCTTTGCTCTTTCCTATTTTTACGTGTGACCTTCCTGTCACTATACCAAAAGAGGCTTTTAGTGGCATTTAGTTTGCCTTTTAGCAGCAATACTTATTGCCACAAAATATTTTAGAGGCATTTACTCTATTGCCATTGCATCCAGTGTGGCTAAAGCCTTTAGCGGCATTTATTTAGAGTGCCGGTAAAGACCTATATTATTGCCGCTAAAAAGTAAATACTTCTAGCGGCATTTATTTAACGGCAATTACTATTGCCAGTAAAATCGCCTTAAAAATATGATATATTTTATGGCTTGTGTTATTGCCAGAAAAGATGCAATAATCTTCATATTTAATCACACTTTCAAAGCATCAAAAAAAAAAATCATAAGAAAAAGATATTCTTTTTTTGGTAACTAATTTTTTTATTAATCACCCCAGAGACATTACAAAACTATAGTTTACTAACAACTCATCTGGCTAGCCTGTGACAAGAAATTTGAAGACCTACTTCTTGGGATATATACTACTTCTTTGGCCAAGTCTTTCCACTTCTTGGGATTCTTGAGCACTTTGGCCAAATCTTTCCACTTTTTGGGTTGCTTCTCAAGAATCCTTTGATTCAAAAATTCAATAAAGAACATTTTGAACATCTGGTAGTTTTTGATCTTCCCTGAGATGTGTTGATTATCGATTGGATGAATAATTCCCAATTCACTGCCATCATAAGAAATCCAACGTATTAATCGCCACGATTCACAACAAGCATATTATCACCATAAGAATCAGTTCAATCATTATGTATAAGTATTAGATTTCAACACGCTAGCACAAATCAGTCTAGTATCTAATTCTAGACAATATGAGGTAAAAGAAATCAAATAGTAGATAGTAAATCGAGATTTTTAAGCCAAATCATTGAAAGTATGACAAAGGTAAAAATGATCACATACAAATTGATAAGAATCAAGATAAATTCCAGAAAACTCCATTGTGACTATTTGAGAATAGGGCATCAAGGTTGCCACTCATCATAATCAAATACTCTATTCAAGAGGGCTGCAAAGAAGAAAAGATCGTACCAACTTATAGACATACATCGGTACTAAATTAGACACTTACATATAGTTTTTGCATACAAGGCTATCTGTATTATTGAAAAATCAAATGTCAGTAGTTAAACAAAAAGCTTGTTTCTACAAATTTACTGTCAGTTTTTGTTAAACCTTTAGGGACTTGAAATTTTTGAATTATAAGTTATTACAAAACACAAATCAGGTAAATTAGAGAGCTTATACAAATGAGCTATGAATAGAAATCACGATTTACAACTTACTAAGAGGAGTTGACAAGAAAATGAAGAGGACCAAACTTAAAGTTCATTCTGCTCATGAAACATGTCAGCAGAAGCTAGAAGAAAATAAGACAATGCATGTTAAGTGGAACTTGACATATTAAAGGAGTTGACAAGCAAGTTTACAATATTAGAAATACCTTAACGGGAATGACTACTAGTTTACAAAAAGATTTTTCGGTCTTGAGCAACTGCATCCCAATAATCTTATAATTTTTTTGTGCTCAACATGCGGACTGTTAACATTGTTATTGAAATCTACAGCTCTGTATTTGTTATTGAAGAACAGCCTTTTGACGACGATCTCTCTCCCATCTGCCAAAACACCCTGAAACAAATCACATCTCAGAGTTTGTTTAGTTGTGAACACTTCTAGTATTGCAGTGTTGTTATGGACAATAGACGAGTTCAAACATATGGATTTCACAGCATTTAGGCATTACCTACCTTATAAAGTGTCAAATCCACATTGTTCTAGCTTCTTTGCCTCATCAAATAGTCATGTGGCCTATAAATTGTCTCTTCTTTCATTTCCTTCAAAATATATTATCTCATAAGTACATAAAAAGCAGAGTCCTAATGTGAATTAGGCAAAAAAAAAGGCACCATCGTGCCCCGAGGCCCCCCCCCCAACCCCCCAAACCCC
>JAJOOS010003610.1:0-13107 GCA_029582725.1 Solanum chiquidenum | reverse complement strand
AGGACTATGTTTAGAAGTTTCTTAGTCATTGTAATAGACACTTAAGTTTCATTTCATTTGTAAAGGGCCGTGTCCCTTAGTACGTTTAAAGTTCTTGTCTAAGATTTGCTAAAGAGACTTAGTAGTTCCGCTTGCGTATTGATGTTTTCAAATGTTGATGACTCTTGAAGTCTTATGCTTTTATGAATCAAAGTTTAAATTCTTAGTGATGTTTATGATCTATGCGATGAATGAATACTAAGGCTTGGATAAGACCTCCGAGAGGTCGAATACGCATGTAACGACTAGGGGGTGCTCTCGGGTCGTTACATTACCCTTATTTGGGAGATTCTCTAACCGACAACCATGACTATGAGCTATGTGATGATACAACGTCTCGCCCATATTGCTAGAACTTTCCGTTACCTTGCCGGAGTATAAGACATCCTCAACTAAGTGGATCCACTAAGTTATGCTTAAAAAGCAATAAGGAATCATCTAAAATGACCCTTTACCCATGTTGGCATACATGGTTTATGAGGACTTTGAGTTGTCTAAACTCGTCCCCATATCGGTGCTCAATACTACTCCCAATAATATAACTCATGCTCATATATTTAAAAATATTTCATCATCCTCAAACTTTAAGATTATTACTCAAAAGGTTCTCTTAAAAGAGATTATACTCAAAAACTCCTAATGAACTCATTTAGAAATAAAGTTTCCTCTCATTTTAAATGTAAAACATTTACTCTAGGGAATACTTAGTTTCCATGTATTCATTTTGAAAACTGAAACTCAACTCTCCTCATCCTCATACTCAAGTGCTCAAGTCTTAAAACAAGTTTTAAAAGTTTGCAAAAGACTTCTAAAAATGACTCAAACGAACTCCCTCGAACTTTACTCTTAACTCTATCTTAAATTTGAAAATGTGAATTCAAGAATTATGATTTGGATATACGGATTTCTCAATGAATAGATGTAGTTTGAAGATACATTTTAAAAGAACTTAGACGGAACAAAAAATGAACGGGGGCAGGTGACCCTGGCACAATCCTGGAAGAAGGCGCCAGCCCCACCTTGACTGCAGCCCATATTTTGCGCACTGCAGGCGTGACGCACAAGCCTTCTTGGCGCATTAGTCGCACATCACGCCACCCCTTCCCCAGAACAATCTGACGAATTTTTCTTCTCCATTTTTTGCCCTAATTCACCTAGAATCAATTGATTTCTTCCAAACTCTCCTAGTTTCGTATACCCATCATAAGTAAATGAAACTTACTCAAATATCCTCAAGAACAACCCTCAAACTCAAACCCTCGCCTCAAGAACTTATCAAACTCCAATAATAAAGATTGAAGAATGAAACTTTCCAGAAAACTCATCAAGGACTTCAATACACAAATTTCATGGACAAAATTTAATCAATAAACTCATGATTGGGGTGAGGGTGAACGAACCCATCACTCTGAAAGCTTACATACTTTGAAAGAATCAAATTCTTGGCGACAATCCTCAAAGCTTGCAAGAATCTTGAACGCTTGAAGTTTTTCTCCCTTTTCTCCTCTTGAACTTTTCCTTAACCTTCAAAATGTTTTAGACTTTTAGTGTAAACTGATTTTAATCAGCTTTGACCCCTAATTTGGGTGGAAAATGTGTGGACTAAGTGGGGTAAGGAAAAGACCAAAATACCCCTCCATAATTCGGATGAATTTCCTTAACTGGACAGGCTGAACTCAAATAGGCATATCTACCTCATACAAACTCGGAATTTAGAAATCTTGGTGGCGGTGGAAAGAAGACTCAGATATCTTTCATTTGATACCTTATTGCCCACCTAACTCATCGTGTACTGAAAGTTATGGTCAATTGAAGTTGACTCAAAACTCACAATTTAAGACTAACTTGCAAAATTCTCAATTTAGCTCCTTCCAATTTAGTTCTTTCTAAATTTAGCGCTTTCTAAGACCGAGGTGTTACACTTAGCCACTCCCCTAAACTAATATGAGGTGTAAGACTTGTCATGTGCCTCCAAAATGCCCATGTTGAACAATCTGTCCTGGACTCGGCCAAAAAGTTATAAGCCTCCACACTAATCACATCATCAAAATCTAGAGGCAATATTCTGATGAATCTCTCAAAACTCTTTTGTTTCAAAGCAGACATAACAACAGTAGCACAAATAGGAGGAGCCATCAATCTCGGAGAACTTCAAGAATTTCTTTACCTCAAATACGTGCTTCCCGAGATTCCCCAATCACTTCAACGTGTAGCTGCAAAAAGTCCATACAAAATGCAACTGGAATCAACCAAAATGCAGGTGTAAAGATCTCAATATCACAATTTGAATTTTTGAATAATGAGTTGGTTTACGCTCTAGCTTTAACTAAAAGACTAGACAATTACTCTCAACAATCACGGAGAAGAGGGTCGCGAACGCGGAAGGTAACCAACCTGGTCTTCGCGAAAGCGGAGGAAGTCATGACATAAATGCAGAGGCTTAGGAACCTAGGCCTTCATGAATGTAGAGTCCTACCTACGACCGCACAAGACAACTCACTTATCCTTTGCAAACGCGGCCCAGGCCTTGCAAAAATGGAAACCAACTCTCTTGGTCTCTGCGAACATGGCCTACTGACTGTGAATGTGATGACCAATAGTTGACTACACCAGCTGATGCATATCACTTGGTTTAGCCCAACTTGGAAATTCTCGTCGAGGTACTAAGTATTTATTTGGAACCGAGTACACATAAACGAGATACGCTACCCCACAAAATTTAGTATTTAGGATTCAATCCAGATGTCAAAACTTCCAATCGAGGTTGTATCGATAAAAATTAGGTCCCACACCCAAACTCTATTTTAAGGAAAATTCCACTATGGGGCTTGGGATGAGCCTGAAAGCCTTGGGATCTACATCAAAGATCCTTCTAAACCAAACTCGATATTTTGGAGCTGACAAAACCATTAGAATTGTATTCTGAGGTCATCTTCCTAAACCTCTGATTGAAGTCAACCGTTCAAGTTTCAGAAGCTCCCTAAATAGAGACACTTGCACAAAATCCAAACAAATGACTAGGTGACTAAATTGTCAGTCCCAACAAGTTATAAATAACTTGGGGTCATTATAGGAATTCTCTAAATGATTAAAAGAAGGCATTAACAAGGAAATAACCCGGAGGATCATTACAATTACTTGCTACAACAAGTGAAACTGACTTGATAATGTTACATCTAATTACATTGACAATATTTTTTATTTAAAATGTCATCATCGAGTTAATCTTCACGAGAATAAAGATTCTATAATATGAAAGAAATTCTAGTAAGTTTAAAGAAGAGTTAAGAATAAAATTTCTAGATTGAGTAGTCTAAAAAGAACAACTCCAAAAATAACTAGAGGTTTAATTCTAGAAAAATGAAGTTGGATATATTTTAGAAGAGATTAATAATACTCCGACTAGATATTTCCCTCATCACCTATAAATATAGGCGGTTCATTTGAGTTGTTGTTGTGCTCAAATAAGAAATGCTCAAGTGAAGAGTGAATGCTCAATTAAGCAAACAAAATTGAGTCATCAGGTGAGAAATGTGAGAGCAATAAACAAGATTACTAGAATGTGAGTGAAATAAAATATTGAATGTAGAGATTTGCAAGGCCAAAGTTGATCTTCATATTGAAATAATAAAATTTAAGTTGTGAGCAATCAATAGTACCGAAAAATGTTCAATGTATTACTTAATTTCTGATGTGAGCATTGTGATGTAAATGATTGATCAGTTAAAATTTGAAGAAAATATCCATAGAGATTACCTCAAATCCAATTAAGTGCAATAAAAACATACTTCATTAATGTTAATGTACACAAAATATTATGCTAAATTGAGATGAGATTAATCCCATAAATAATTGATCTTCCATATAACATTTAATCAACCAACCAAAAGGTTATGGAATGCCATAATAAGTGAATTTGATACTAAACAAAATTATAATCCCAAATAAAGAAAATAACGAAAGCATGTAATCTAATAATGATCATTAGTTTCAAATGGAAAGACAAAAATAAAATATCATTAGTTGCAACAACCAAAGTCATTTGAAACACAATAGTCTCCACAAAAAAAAAATGCAATTTTCACTCAAAAAACAATATGTAATAGCAAAGAACCCTTATGAGAGTTGTCACTTATAGTCTCGATAACATTGGATCATCATATTGACAAATCATCAAAAAAAATTGTTATTCTTGGAAACATAATACTCGGACTCGCTACCACCTGCATAGGTAGATTTAAGGTAAACGCTAAGATATTACATGTTTGACATTTCTTAAAAAATAATTCAGTGTTAAATGATCAAAATATAATTTTAGGGAAAATGTTTTTTTTTTCAAAGAAAAAAGTAGAAAATGATTCCTTTCACTTTTAGGCCAAAGTTGATTTGTTCCACAATTCTTAACTTCATAATACTGAAAAAATTTCATCAAAACATATTCAATTTGCCAAGGAGCCATTTAACTCAAAAAAGGATATAATAGATTGTAATCCCAATGAAACACCAACAAAATGAAATTTAATCCCACATTCTATATGAAATCAAATTTAAAAAAATTGCTTTAAATTTATATTGATTTTAGCTAATACCAACAATCAAACAAAAATATATATAATATCAAACTAGATTGAAGCACTAACCTAATCATCAGAATAAACTTGATCAAACTCACCGTCATATGAACTGGGTAGGTTAGCACCTGGAGGTCCAAGATTTTGGAAGAAATAACCCATATTATTGAAATTAGAATATGCATCAGAATCTTCCTTCTCATTTGTATCACTTCCTTCTATATCACTCTTATATGTTGTCGTGATTGTATTGCTTGGATAAGACATATTTGGTTCAACAATATGTTGTTGAAAATTAGAATTTATTGTTCCAAGTTCATCACTAGTCGCATTTCCAACATCAATATCAGACATCGTTGTGCTACCTGAATATGTTTTTATATTTCCTGCATTTACATTCAAGTTGTAGTCATTAATCGTCATATTTAAATCACCTATGTCAGACATTATTTTGCTACCTGAATGTGTTGTTTGATGAGCTACATTGAGGTCCAAGTTGTACTCACTTTGAGTATGATGATTCCAAGTGTTAAATGCCGAGCCTGACCCATGATTAATGTTTCCAATACTTGGGTCCTGTAGTTTTTGTGAACCAAAAATTTCCAATAATGGTTTGTGCTGATGTTGTTGAAGCACACCGCCAACATTATTTTGCACAAACAAAAATGGGTTATTTAATAAATTGTCAATGTTGGGGTAGTGGGGTTGAACCTGAAATTGTGGAGGATAGAGTTTCTCTTGAATTGAACTCTCCCCTCTAGAAGAAATGTTGTTGGTATTGAGACTTGAAAATGGAAACTCTGGCCCTCTTTGGATTTGATTCGGAATATTATTTTGAAGACGGGGCATTGTCCCATATTTTCTATTCCTACTTTTTTGTTGAGGATCACTTAAAGATTCTTGGACTGATGGATGACGGCTGCTTTTGCGCTCCTCTGGGGATCTTCAATTGTTGAAACGACATTTCTGAGTGGTGTTAGAAGAAAAAAAAATGAAAGGAGAGTTAGACCATGAACATATTCAAATTGTCATAATGACGGAAGTCATTTTAATGAGAAATATTTTTGGTGTTTTGTAATTTGTGAGCGATAAAAGTCGTCTATAATAACAAATTAAAGATTGATAATATCATTCTTTCGTTGAATAGTCACTAAAAAAATAATTAAATTATAAATGAATGATTAATATTATCACTAAAAAAAAGAAATTAAGGGCTATCGCTAATCTTATTTAATTGGTGAGTATTTTGATAAAAAAAATTCAGTACTTAATATTAATAATAGTGTTTGAATAGTTACTAAAGGGCTAAATATAAGACTAATTATTTTATTTTTTAAAATATAGAATTATTATCAATATAGTTGTAGAATAAATAACTTCTCACACAAGAGTCCGATTAGAAATCTTTTAAAAAATAATATTTTCTACTAACCAAACATGAGAAAATAACTATATAAATATATTATTTTTTTGCCAAGTACCTTTATTTTCACTTACCAAACACATACAAAAGGTATATAATTAACCACTTAATTTTTTAAGGATCTACGTACCTGTAAATGACTCGCTACTTGCATCCTGGTAAGACCAGGCACATCCATAACCTCCACTATATCCTTTGGGTAACATCCTACATGTTTTATAAGAATATAAATTTAGTTTAATAACTATAATTTTCCTAAATCAATAATGGTAATGTAAATACAACAATCATTACACCTTTACTTCAAACAAGATGATGTTAGTTGTAAGTATGAATTCTCATTGTTCATATCACTATGTATCAATAAATTGAGAAGAAATTTAATTAAATTGTAAGGTAAACTTACTTCCTTCACCTAATTGTTCCAAACTTTCCATGAATTTTGCATGAAGATCTGCAGTCCACTTTACACAGTCCTTTTGCTTAATAACCTTATCCTCTTTTATATCTTTTCTATTGTTCTTCCTCTTCCTCTTGTATTTGCCAATCGATACGATATTGTCTTCAACTTCATGAATATTATTTTTATGCTCCTCATTATTAGGCACATCATTTGTTTCTTTAGATAATTCTTCATTATCTCCATCGATATTATTTGTATCAACATCATTAACAATCATCTTATCTCCATCTTCTGATCCTTTTCTCGCTTTCTCTCTTTCTATTTTTCTCCTCAATACAAATTGCCACAAGTATTTGACAATTTCCTCATTTAGTGGCCTTTGTAGAAAAAGACATGCTCCTTCTTTCAAAGCCTTCTTTGCTAAGAGTTCATTGTACTCATCACATACAACTGCATAATTATTTCAAGAAGTTGACAATTAGAATTTAATTGTATTAAACACTATGTGAATAGTTAATTTTAAACATATTCACTATAAAGGTTATGTTACAAAATAATAACTTATCATTTACGGAATAAAATAGGCATTAATAACAAATAACTAATGTCACTAATAAACAATAAAAAATTCATTGCTACTCATATTTAACAGTGAATTGTACCAAATTCTTTTAGCTCTAAAGAATTTAATTACATATTAATAGCAAATTTTGTAGTTGTTTTTTGTGGTGTATTTATAGATGTAACTGACTTTTCTCACAGTAGATGTCATAAGTGGAAGAATAGAATAAAACTTACATAGTGAAATTATATCCAAGGTCACAGCTTGAGCCAAGAGTTTAAAAGAATCCAGATTTGGTGAATGGACACTGATTATAATCAAATTTTTTCTCTCCTTTGGAGAGCATTGCCATTGCTTCTGAAGATGAACGAACCGTAGTAACTGCATCAATGCATCTTAAAAGTCAGAAAAGATAATTTTATATATATATATATATATATATATATATATATATATTACCATGAGGATTTTTTCATTTCTCAGATACAAATTTCATCATAATTTTCAGGTTATATTGCACTCTTTAGATTTTGTAGTTGCACATATTAATCAACTTATATTGTACTAGATGTCAATCTTAGACAGGTTTACCTAAAAAAAATATTTACAATATTATTTTGGATAAATAATTCAATCTATCTATGTTGAGTATGAGAAGAAAAATAATATTATGATAAAAAAGTGCTATTGTCGTTATCTTTCAAGTTTGAAACTTATTTTGTAACATTTATATATATATCTTTCAAAATATTTTGAAAATTGTCTATTGTCTAAACAAATTGAAATAGAGGAATAAATTAATTGATAATTAAGGTTGACCCAAAATAAACATAATATTTTACCAGTCTTCATTAAAGTAGATTCAAAATTTATTCCTTTGAAATTAAGGGGGGAAATAAAAATATTTTAAAATTTAATATTGGTGCGCTATCAAAAGGATTAAATAATAGGTGTTTATTGAAAAATTTCTTAGAAGATGCATGTTTTTTTTGTTGAGTTACAAAGGAACGAAAAACACTCCTTTAAATTAAAAGGGAAACTTTTAATTAAAAATGGAAAAAGATCAAAAGTACCTTTTAACTATCTGAAATGGAACAAAAATATTCTTCGTTTGTGTTTTGGCTCAAAACTACCCCTCCATTTCTTTTGGCTAACAAATACCCCTAACTTTAACCAATGCCACCAAGCGCGCCACGTGAATAATTTTTGTCACGTGACCAGTTCACATCAACATCCACCATGAAAAATCACGCAATTTAATACCCATTAGCCCGTCCGATTTAAAATCCACCCCAACCCTTGCTCAAATTAACGAGCAAAAATAAGACCTTATTCATTTGGTGTACTTGGTGGCACTCTGTTTAAGTGTGGAGTATGTGTGAGCTAAAAAATAAAGTGAGGGGGTATTTTTGAGCCAAACAACAAACGAAGGATATTTTTGCTCCATTTTGGGTAGTTCTTAGGTAGTTTTGGTCCTTATCAGATTAAGAAATAAAAGGAAAAAATATGAAGAAAATGTTTTTTTTAACAAGAATCAAACAACCCCACTTTTTTTCTACATATAATAAATAAAATAAAAAATTGTCTCAAGGTAAATAATAATGATAATCAGAACCCTTCTTATCTTGCTATTTCTCTTCCCTCTTTGTTACCCTAATTTTGTTTCGCCTCCTCCACACAAATAATATATTTTTTAAAGTGATAGATAGATTTATATAATTCAAATATCTACATCTTCAAAAAATTATTTTTGAAGAATTTAATTAATCTTCTCCTCCGATTTTATGCCACACAACCAATTATACAAGAATATATTTTCCCTTATTCTACAAAAAAATCAAGTATAAAAAACATATATACAAGTTGATTAAATAATTAAACTTCACATAAAATTGTGGCACTTCTAAAACATCTAATGAAATTGGAGCGAGACAAATATTAACATAAGATTTTCAACTCCCCCCTCCCCCCTTTGAAAAATCATATACATTTTTATGGAGGAAGTTTATCGAGTGTATGACATGCCTATAACAAGAACAAAGACTAAACAATCTAATTTGGTTCTTCTACAAACACATAAAAACATTTATTAATTAATAAAACAACATGAACAAGTATAGAAATGGTGTTATGACACAAAAAAAAGATGAATTCAAGATTTACTAGACAAAAACTAAAACTAAAAAAAATCGATGTTACAATCACAACAAGCAGCATATCAATTAAATTTCTTTTGAAAAGGTAATCAAACTAAATTTATCTATATCAAAGAACCAAAGGTTTTGAATTGAAAATATATTTTTTAGGGATGTCACCTTTGTAGTCATAAGACTTCAGCAAATCCACCATTTGAGTAACATTCTCCGTTTCGGGATCAACTAGCACCACCCGAACATCATCTATAATACCATAATAACTAGTTGCCATCGAATTTATATTCCTTCAGCAATTTGAGAAGAGGAGATACAAAAACTAATTTTCTATATAGAAGCTTGAATTTATTGGAGACACATTTAACCCTTTTGGGGGTGTTATATAGTAGTTACAATGGTCAGTGAGTAGGTTTAAATAGTGGTTTAGTCCTTATATTATAGGTTTAGTCCACTTTTAGTTCTTTTATAATTCATTTTTCATAATTTATCTTTAATTAATAAAATCATGAGGTTTTGGTCCTCATACTAATGAAAGTTGAATATTTAACGGAGTCATATATTTTTACACCTTGTCTTCTTGCTCTATCAAAATTTGGACCAACATCTATGCTTCAGTTTAGTTAAAGGCTTTTATCAGGAGGAGCTTTTTACTGATTATGAATTTAAAATGTCATGACTAATGATCATCAACCGTTAATAGATTTGTTGTATTCTTATCTTTTTTATCCATATTTAATTTTAAACTTTCTATTAATTATGTAGAGATTTAAGAACTCACAAGAGGAATTAGTTCAACCAAAAGAATTGAAAATATTATCGTTACAAAAAGAATTGAAAACATTAACTCAAGACTTCGAAGTAAAAAGATAACGATGGACATTGGTAAATGACTTGTCATTTTTATGTTGAAAATCAAAAGACCCTTGAGACAAATGACTCTTTGAGCATTTATCCTTGGATCATATTTTATTTTTTCTCATTTTTATTTATTTATTCTTAATTCCGTCAACATTTTAACTTTTATTAGTTTGAGAGATTAAAATTGCACATTTATTTAATTGAAGGCTAATAATGTTTAGTCATAACTTTATAGGGGTAAAAACTAGAATATATGTATAACTCAAGGACCAAGATATATTTATTTTTCCTACTTATAATTTTTATTTGACCTATTAATTACTTTTTTTCTTTCTTGAGTCAAGACAATGTATACTTTTGTCGTTTATTCTGTTCACGAGTTTAGTATGACGGGCGATGTTTTCTTGAAAAAAATATCTTTAGTTTTAGATTCTTAATCATAGTTTTCAAGGAAATATTTTCGGTTTCAAGGAAAAATAACTTTTGTATGACCCAAAATCCCAAAGGTCTTGATCAAGCACATCCTAATCCACCGGTAGGTAAGCCAACCATCCACCCAAATATAAAAATCAAAATAATATACGGACGTGATTAAATAAAAAAAATTTAAAGTCTCAACCCCAAATTTCTATAATACCTCCCAAATTTGTTTCATATTTATGTAGTTTTACATGTCTTTCTGAGCTTAAAAATTAAGTCATTCGGCCTTTAGAATGATTGGAAATCAATTGGAATGGACTCAGGTACTTGTATGCCGTCTTGTATGCCCACAATGCATCGTCCAACTTGTTAGCCCAATCATTTCGTTGTGCATTCACTGACTTCTGCAGGATTTGCTTCACCTCCTTATTGGACACTTCCACTTGGCCACTAGTCTAAGGATAATAGGATGTGGCTACATTGTGTCGCACTCCATACTTATCTAACAAATTTCGCACCAAACTATTGATGAAGTGCTTACCTCCATCGTTTATCAAGGCCCTTGGAGTTTCGAACCTGGTGAAGATGTGCTTTCTGATGAACTTTACCACCACCTTTGCATCATTAGTCGGTAAAGCAACAACCTCAACCAACTTGGACACATAATCCACTGCCACTAGTATGTATTGGTTTCCATTGGAAGCTTGGAACGGTCCCATGAAATCTATTCCCCATACATGAAAGATCTCGACCTCTAAGATGTTGCTTAACGGCATCTCATGACTTCTATAAATAGTTCCCCTTCACTGACATTGATCACATCCCTTCAAAAAAACCACAACATCTTTAAATAGAGTAGGCCAAAAAAAACCAGATTGCAATACCTTATGTGTCGTGCGCTCACCTCCGTGGTGCCGTCCATATGGTGAAGAGTGGCAACTCTCCAATACTTGCATCGCCTACTTTTCAGCTATACATCTTCGTACCACTTGGTCAAGTCCCTGCTTTAATAAGAAAGACTCATCCCACATATAAAACCTCGCCTCATGTTGCAGCTTTCGTTTTTTATGTGTCGAAGCCCCAGGTGGAAACAAACCACTTACCAGCAACTTTACAATACCAGCATACCATGGTACTTGTGCAATGTCCAAGACTAGAAATTTCTCATTAGGAAATTCTTCACTAATTTGTCCTTCATTCATCACATGAGATGAGTCGTTCAATCTTGACAAATGATCGGCTATCTGATTCTCAATATCATTCCTATCTTTAATTTCCAGATCAAACTCTTGTAGGAGTAATATCCATCTGATTAGCCTCGGCTTCACATCCTTCTTGTTGAATAAATACCTGATCGCAACATGGTCAGTGTAGACAACAACCTTGATACCTACCAAGTAAAATCTGAACTTATCAAAACCAAACACTAATGCAAGCATCTCTTTCTCTATGACAGTTTAGTTTAATTGTGCTGCATCAAGAGTCTTGTTGGCATAATAGATGGAATGAAACATTTTTTCCTTTCTCTAGCCCAGCACCGCACCTACACCTGTATCGTTGCATCGCACATAAGTTCAAAGGGCACCTCCAGTTAGGAGCAATCAAAATAGGTGCTTCAATCAACTTCTTCTTTAGTAGATCAAACGCCTGCAAACAATTTTCATCAAATGCAAATTTCATCTCTTTTTCCAATAAACTGCACATAGGTCTCGCAGTCTTAGAAAATGTCACGACCCAGGGGTACACTCTAGATGTAACACGGCGTACTTGACCCCGAAGGGGTCTCATAAAAGTCCTTAGCATATCATAACATAAGTTAATAGAGAAGTACGTAAATTTTAAAAATTTATCCATACAATCGAAGTCTTTATAAAACGCAAGCGGAAGTCTTTATAAAACGCAAGCGGAAGTCTTTCTACTCTTTTGTCTAAAACCATCTAATACAACATTAAATTAAAACCTTTGGAACACAGACCTTACAATAGTCTCAACATGAAAAATAAAAGACATAAAGGAAATAGTGGAATTTGTCCTTGAAGCTATGAGGACTCACCAAGTTTTCAAATCCTTGCTCCTTAGAAACCCATCTTCCAAAAATAGAACTCAAGAATGGAACTCAATTACAAACCCTACATTTGATAAGAATGTAGGCAAGAGTATGCGTTAGTACTAAATGTACTAAATATGTTAGCTAGCACAACATCATAAGAGCATCTCAAATGGTTAGTCAACGTGAGACATACGCATAAGAGATAATATAATCACAAGCATAATCTCCAACATAAGCATCATATAAGCATAAGACATCATACGGCATAATCAATCCTTTTAGCATAAGAGAAACTTCATAAGTAACCTTTAAGTTATACTTGTGCAATGCATAGGTGAGACCCCATAATCACACCTAGGCTAAGTACCATTTTTAGGTCATCATATAAGCACTAGTCAACATAAAACATAATTCTTGAACATAAGAGATACATCATGTTCGTGGCATAGTCTACACTTAGACCTTCATATCATATGAGCATTATACTCCTAAGTAACCTCAAAACACACTTGTGTAATGCATAAATGGCATCCCATAATACCCCTCACACTAAGCATAACCTTGAAGTCACCATATTCATACTTACCATTCATTGGTCTCATTCTTGACTTACTTCATAGACAAGGGA
>JAJOOS010003608.1:0-13919 GCA_029582725.1 Solanum chiquidenum | reverse complement strand
ATAGCGAATTATACAACTGCTTTCTTTGTATATGTATAGCGAATTATACAACTGCTTTCTTTGTATATGTATAGCGAATTATACAACTGCTTTCTTTGTATATGTATAGCGAATTATACAACTGCTTTCTTTGTATATGTATAGCGAATCATACATATATATGTTTGTTGTGGAGCGCAATTATGCAAACTTTGTTATAACATACAAATATGAATTTTGTGTTTGCTATATGTGAAAGTTGCTCATTTAATTATACTCCATAGCTATAGTTTGCATATTTACGGGTTGTACCTATAGTTTAAGCTGTCTCATTTGTATAATTCGCGGATCTGTATAATTCGCTGATTTGTATAATTTGCGGGTACATTTGTATAATTCAGTTATTTTTGTATAATCTCGAAATAACGAATTTATATAATTACAAACATCAGAAGTGTAAATAGTTATACAAATTATATTATACAAATTCTGAATTATACAAAAGTTATACAAATTATATTATACATATTCCGAATTATACAAAACAAAAAAGCTGAGTTGCGTAATTATAGCTAAAAGTAAGTCGCGAATTGTAATTAAGACAAACTATATCTATGTTAAGTAATTAACTAGTATATGTTTGCTTATATGCATAATTTTCCCTTATAAAAAAGCCAATTTTACTTATAACTTGTAAATCATTATTTATATTTGTTATAAATATATGTTCTCTAATTAAGTAATTTTATTGTTATATTTAAATAAATTTAAATTATATTTAATTTGAAAAAATATAATTTATAAATATTTTTAAAAATGACAATCACAAAAATGGAAAATGGTTAAGAATGTCCTTAAGTATTGAAAATGATTCAAAAATGATTTCCTTCCACCTATTTGAATAAAAAAAATACCCTTAAGGTTAAATTTACACCTAAAATTACCCTTCTTTTAACCGAAGCTGATGTGACATGAATAATTTTTTTCAATTAAATATGTCGCATTATTTTTATTGGTAAACTCATATTCATAATAATAATGATAACAAAAATATATACAAATAATAATAATTTAATTGATATAACAATTAAATAAGAAAACTTAATTTTTTCAAATAAATAAATAAATAATTTTTTTATTACTATAATGAAGTATTTCAGTTATGTAATGCACTTTTAATTTTTTTTTATTACCGTATGATGGTGACTGGTGAGACCTTTATATTGATAAATATAATGCTCTTGATATTCTTACCCACCATAAAGTTTATATTATATTTGACTTCTTGAGAATGGTAAAATTGTAACATTGTTGTAAAGAGAAAAGGTTATTAAAGTTTTTAAAGGATCAGATTAAAAAAAAACTTATTTTTCTATTCATATGTTTTAACGTCTTCAAGTCTAGATATCATGTATTAAAATTGTGATCGAGTTATACCGATTTCAGCTTTTAAAAAAAGGTAAAATAAAAACCTCATCAGAGAATAAATTTAATTCTAAGTTAAAAATAGCTCGAGGGAAACTCGACAATCTAAATAGATTATAATAAAAGGAGAAAAGGGTATGAAAAATACTCCAACTTTGGCCGAAATTGTTGTTACAATTCCAAACTTTATGGAGGACATTTTACCCCTGCACTATTTAATAGTGTATTTTAAAGGTACATATGTGCCCACGTGGACACATTACTATTTATAATGATGCAATATTTATGATGTCCACGTGGACACATATATACCTTTAAAATACACTATTAAATAGTTCAGAGGGGTAAAAGATCCTTTCCAAAGTTTGATATCGTAACAACAATTTTGGTCAAAGTTCGAATATATTTCAGACATTTTTCCCTTATAAAAGGGATTAGAGTTATTAATTCTTAGGTGCATTCTTGTAATTCTTTCCACATAAAATTTAGTATTGTTATTTTTCTGTTATTTATATTTTGCAAATTAGTCGTAAGAAATAGATAAAGCAATCTAATACATCACTTATGTTATTAGGTCGTGCAAATATATTACTTCACTTGAAAATTTAGTAAAGAAAACAACAAATTAAATGACGATATATTTTAATGAGCTAAGGTTTGATTAAACACCAAACAAGATATTAGATGTGGTTGCTAATAAAATAATGATAGCATCCCTATCGTCATTAGTCATTATGTCCAGTTAACTTTTATCTAGTCTTATAATTATAATTTTTAAATAATAAACTTGAACTCAAAACCTAATTATTATTTTTTGGAAATATAAAAAAATAACGTGTATAACCTTAACCAATCATTGTATCCTATGGTTCTTTTTTTTTTTTTTTTTTTTTTGAAAAATTGTTCAAAACACACCTCAACTATGATCGAAATTGCTATTACACACTTCAACTTTGCGGAGATTCTATGACACCTCTGAACTAATTTAAAATAGAATATATACCTATTTAATATATCATATCCACATGACCACATATGTATTAAGGGGTGATATACATGCGTTGCCACATGCATAGTTAATATTTTTAAATTATTTTTTTAATCTTAATCTTTTGTTTTATATACAATTCTTTTTGTACTTTTCTTGAATTTTGAAAATATCTGTACTTATGTCTTTCTTTTCAAGATTTTTTCCCTTTTTATTTGTAATGCCAATTCAAATGAATTTTTATTTTTTTTAGTCTATTTACAATATTTTTTTTTTATCTTATCTTGATTTATTCTTGTAGTTTTTGTTCAAATTCATCTAAAAAAATTAATAGTTTCCCAAAAAAGAAATGGATCTTCCTTTTAGCGAGTTATGAATATTTTTTGACAATAAATTTTTATTATCTTTCTTACAGATCTAAATTTTTGTGGTCTTTTTTGTCATCTTGACAGTTATGGAGAAATTTTTTTGACAAAACATTGTGTAATGGTGATGATTAGTATTTTCACCATCAAAATTTGATAGTGGTGGAGCTTGCGATTCTAGTTGTAATGGTAGTTGTTGCGCCTAAAGGAGATATATGGTATCGTTGTGATGATTCTACTGCCAAGAGTTCTTGTGACTGATTCATTGCCGGCGTCAGCACAAGTCTTCCGCCATGGCTGAATCTCAATGAAGAAGTAAACAAAAAGTACAATAAAAAAAATGTTGGCATTTAAGTTATAATGATAATTAATAATTAAGTTTACCTTATTAAGAAATATCCAATTAAAAATTGACATGTATATATGTCTTATAAAAAAAATGAAATTGATATCTAAAAACTAAGGTATTTAATGAAAAAATAAAATAAAAAGTAATGTGGACTACCATGTGGATAATAGAGATGGGTCCATTTTGCTTTAATTTAACCCTGACGCGCTCACTGTATGTATGATCACTTACTTGTTCATCCAAGCCGATAATACCTTTAATAATACATTAAAAAATAGTCTAGGAGTTATAGAACCTCCGCAAAGTTAGAGTGTATAAAAGCAATTTCAACAATAATTGAGATGTGTTTTGAACCATTTTCTCTTTTATTTTTAAGAATTCATAAATGTCACGATCTGCTGGTGTCAAAAGGTGTAGAATTATATACATTAATACTTATATTACCATATACATAATTTTGTATAATATGTCATTCAATTGTGTTTTAAAATTTACAGAAAAATAGAAAAAACAGATGAATCACGTGATTTATCCTATTAATTAGCTTTGATTTTTAGCATGTAAATTATTTATTTTTGTTGTTTTCGTAATTTAAAAAAAAAAATCATTTCATCTCCTGCCGATGCAACTCTCTATCGACCCTGTCGATGTGTCTCTATATTAACGCACCCTAGGTAAGACCTACTTTTAATTTTTGACTTATTTTAAGTCATTTTTGACCTTGCCAAACACTTCTTAACTTATTTTAAGTTATTTTTTATATTTGTCAAACACTTTCAGAAATCAAAAGCTGACTTAAAAGTAAGTTTGACCAACTTTTAAGTCAATCCAAACCCCCTATAAGTTGTTAGATTAGTTCCTTAAAGTTAGTCAAGTTATTTACCTTTAAGTTAATTGAGTTAGTTACATTTACTTTATGTAGATGTAATCCATGAATAAAAATCATCCAAGTTTGCTTTTAATTCTCAATCTCTTAAAAAAAAATAAAAAAATCTCAATCTCTTTATAGGTAACCAATCAACTAAGGTACTAGGATTATCCACCACATTAATAGCTTGTTGCATACTAAAAACAAAATTTCTTACTTCCAAAATTGTTTTATTTTTCTTATCTTAAAAAATGAAATAAATTCTTCAAAAGAATGTCAAAGTTAATATTAGAAAAATAGTCACAAAAAAAAGAAAAAATCAAAGATTTGGGAGTTCAAATTATAGTAATAACATGCTTGTTCAAAAAGAAAGAAAACTAGAAACTTCCATTGATTTAATTTATATAGCACAATTTGATTAGACAAAATTTAAGAACGAAAAAATATTTTAAAAGTTAATGATTTTTTAAATATGTTATAATACTTGTGCAGCTATCAAATTTTTTAAATTAATTATCTTAAAATATCATAATATTGATGTGCTGCTACTGATTGCTTCAAGTTTATTTTGATGATTTCTTTAAAGGTTGATGTTGCTAATTGATTCAAAGGGAAACCATGATTCAAATTCGATGGTAGAGTAGAAATTAACAACAATGAAAACAATACATTATTTGATCCTTCCTAATTTTGGTAAAAAAAGTCATAATGGTAAAAATAAAATGGTAGAGTAAATATAGAGTCCTAGTTACCTTCTACCACTGTTTTTCTTATTTTTAATTTGAATATTAGAAAGTAAAAATAATTAAAACTAACCTATAATAAGCTTTAAAGTACTTACTTGTGTAAAGAAAAATTTTCAGGACGGTGGATACTAGTTAAACTCAAAAGAGAAAGGATGGAAGAAGTAATTCACTTCTTTATTGACTTAGCTAATAATTCTTTGGGAAAATTACACGGTTAATTAAACTTATACTACTTAATTACTCATCATAGCTATAGTTTGTTATAATTACTATTCGCGATTAACATTAACCATTAATTATGTGGGTTGACTTCGAATTTGTATAATTAACCACTTTTGTACATGTATAATTCTCCACATTTGTATAATTTGCAACTAACAATTCTTTGTTTGATTTGTATTTGTATACGATATTGGTTTATATTTGTATATGACGATGATTTCCTTTGGTTTTTCAGTTTTGTCATCATATACATTCAATCTTTTTGTGTATAACTTTTAAAAGTTTGTATAAACGTGTAGTTTTCGGATTTTGTATAATATAATTTATATACTGTAATTTGTATAATATATTTTGTATAATTGTTTAGAGTTCATATGTTTATGTTTGTATCAATTTGTTATTTCGAGTTTTATTATATTTGTATAATTTCAAACTTTATATTACTCAATTATACAAAAACACACGAATTATACAAACGTATTTGCGAATTATACAAACGAAATGCGAATTATACAAATTATTGTCCTCTCTCACTCACCTCTCTCCTCCCTCTCCCAATCTCTCTCGCTAGAATATACAAATACATATGTATAATATACAATTATTTAACCGATAAACATATACAATTCACCTCTCTACCACTCTCTGCCCTCTCTTGCTAGCCTCTCTCCTCCATCTCCCAGTCTCGCTCGCCACTCTCCTTCCTATAACATGTAGCTACAAATAGTAAATTAACAAACTATAGCTATGGAGCGAAATTAAGCTATTTTTGAGTGGCTATATGCGAAAGTTCCTCTACTTTTTTGTGCAAAATTAATTGTCATATTTTTCTTTTTAATGGTTGGTTTGACTTATTTTTCAAATTAAATTAGATTAAATCAATTTAATATTAAAAAATTATATAATAATAAATACTACAAGTTGTAATTTTTCTCTTATTAATTTGATAAAATATATATATTTCAAGTATTACTTCAATTAAAATTAATGTATAATTTAACTCTCGAGAACGAAACATGACAACTAATATAAAACGAAGGAAATAACTGAGAAAAGGTTGAGCACGTTTAAAAGTTGTAATGATTTGATGGTAAACTGGGTTAGTCAATTATTAAGCAAGTTCAGATTAAGTTAAAGTACAATTACTGTAGTTCCCATGAAGTTAAAAGTTTATAAAAGTAAACATGTCATTTTTATTTACATCACTCCGTCTGTCTCTTTGAGAATGTTCCTTTCTTTTTGGCCATGACCTCATCTTAGTTTTTATTCCCTCCGTCCACTTTAAATTTTGTACGCTCCATATATTTGTACATATTAAGTGAAAAATTATCCATTTTTTGAATTATTAAATAGCATCCTTCTTAATATATATTTAGTGAATTTTTAGGATAATACATAACATTGTCTTCGGAACAGATTAGTTCCACTACTTTGACCAAGAAAAATAATCATGAAATTTTGCAAAAAAATTTATTATTGGTCCACGATTTGAAGAGAATCATCATCATACTCTTCCATCCATAGCAACAATAACAAGTAAAACATATTTAGCGTAATTTTACGAATAATATTCGTAAAAAATATTGTGCATGTAATTTCCCTCTGTCTTGCGAGGATAGAGAGGTTATTTTTTATAAATCCTCGGCTCAAATAAAATATATGAAAAAACAATGTGAAAGAAAAAATTAAGTAGTATTTGTAAATACTGAAGAAAGAAATAGTAACAACAACACATATTACAATAAATGAAGCAAATGAAACAACATGTACTAATGCAATTAATAAAAATGGGATACTAGGAACGTAATAATAAAAATACTAAAAAGAAATTTTAGACAACACTTAACTATCTATTAATCTTCTACCTTAAGTCCCTAATTTGTGATGTCCATATCTTCCTATCTAAAATTTGTGAAGAAAAAACAAACATATTATTATATCTATTAGGGAAAGGGTTCTGAAAAATACTCCAACTTTGGCCGAAATTGCTGTTACGATATCAAACTTTATGGAGGACCATTTACCCCTGCACTATTTAATAGTGTATTTTAAAGGTATATATGTGCCACGTGGACACATTACTATTTATAATTATGTAATATTTATGATGTCCACGTGGACACATATATACCTTTAAAATACACTATTAAATAGTGCAGGAGGTAAAAGGTCCTTTCCAAAGTTCGATATCGTAACAACAATATCGACCAAAGTTTGAATATATTTCAGATTTTTTCCCCTCTCTATTACACATTGTTTCATAATCCATCTATATACCTTGAATCTTAAGATAGGATTATCATTAAAAGACAAGTTTAAGAGGACATATCTTTGTACAAGTGGATTATAGTTTTTTAAACATTTTATTCTAAAATTTTCCTTGATGTTGCTCTAATCATTCAAATTTGTATGTCACACTTTTCATTTAGATTACTTTCACAACTTTCAATTTTACACATTATCAATTATTTATTCAGTAACGTAATGTGTTGTTATTAAACAAACTTCCAATTGCAACTTTTTGGCATTTTAGTAGTTACAACCCATTTTTTTTAATTTTCATAGAGTTCTGTCCAAAACTTTGTAGTAAATATAATTGACGTGTCTATATAAGTTGAAGAAAAAGAAATTTGACACGTCTATATTAAAAATAACAATTTTTTCGATACTTTCAATTTCTAGATTCATCTCTGTATCTTAAGAATAAGACGAAGATAATGAGTATGATTATCACTAACAAAACTTGTTTCCTTTATTTATGTCAAAAAAAAATTTGTTCTTTTATTTTTATGGGAGCTTTTTTTTTTAAAAAAAATCTTGATAAACCAAATATGAAAAATTACACCCTTAATAACCACAAAAAATAAAAGATACATGCCTTAAATTTTTGAAAAGCTAAACATCTTTTTTATTCTTTGAGAGTTTGAGTGATTTGGATAATCCCCACTTAATTCTGTTATTTCCTCAAAATAATCTCCAACTCACTTTTTCATAGTTGTTAGCACTTTAATTTCCAGAAAAGGACAGATTCCATTTCCATTATCATTATTGTTTTATTGCAATTATAGTGAACACTTAGGGGTGTTTTCGGTAACAAAAAATGCATAAAAGTGGGTGATGTTAAAACAAGTTGGGCTCAAAACTACTTCCTCCGTCCAAACAATAGTTGTTCACTATACTAAAAATAATTATCCAATAATATTTGTTTAATTTAGAAAATTAAGAGATAATTTATCTTTTGTGTCTATTTTACCCTTGCTATTAAATATTATTTATCATCTAATACATTTTTCAAAATATTAGATTTAATAAAGTTAAAAGATAATATAATAATATTACCCTGATTATTTATTGTTTCTTGTACCAAGTCAATAGTGAACAACTATTGTTGGACAGAGAGAATAATTATTTATAGAAGTATTTATTAAAAAATAGTTTTTCACAAAAATGTTTATAAAAAAACATAATTTGTATTTGACTAATTAATTTGAAAAGTGTTTTTGAAAGTCAAATTACGAAAAATGACAAGTATCAATGTACTTTTAACATTAAAATTATTGTTATAAGGAGAAACTATTTTAAATATCTATTATTAAAAATTAATTTAATATTTATTTTTATTAAATTAAGATGTACATATTCAATTTTTCAATCAATATTTTACCTTTTTATGGGATGACATAAATCTTTAATTTTTTTTTCTAATCTTGCAAAAATATTATTTTATCCTTTTTTTTTTGTCTAATTCTGTAAAATAATACGTAAAATAATATACATAATATAAATTATAAGTATATAATAAATAAAAAATTATTATATAAAATAAAAAATAAAATTTCATTATATGCAGTCTTATCTTGCATTTTGACAAGTGATAAAAGGACATCCCAATGCACTGAGCCCCTCTATATATGTGCGAGATCTGAGAAATGATTGAACTATTAGGATTTATTATATGCAGTCTTATCTTGCATTTCGATAAGAAATTATTTCCACAACCTCCCATTAATGATGGTACGAATTAACTAGTTTGTTTATCAATATCTATATATACAACGATAATTTTTACCTTTTTCATTCCAATTAATCATAAAAATTCAAAAAACAATATCTAATTTATTTTACGATCAAATACAATTTCAATTTTCAAAAATTATTTCTCACTCGAAAAACAAAGTTACTTTTTTCAATTTTCACAATAAACAATGAACAAATAACACCTATAAATTTCATTTTTTCTTTTCCTAAAAAAAATATTTAGATAAATCGAACATGAATAATTTCACCCTTTAATAACCCCCAAAAGATAAAAGAGGAGTATGCCTTAAAGCTAAACATCTTTTAATCTTTATGGATAATCCCCACCACTTAATTTTGTTTTGCCTATAATCGGCAGACTTCCTCAAAATAATCTCCAACGCACTTTTTGTATTTTCAGTACATTAATTTCCAGAAAAGGACAGATACCATTTTCCGTTATCCTATTGTTTTATTGCAATTATAGTAAACTCTCAAGGGTATTTTCGGTAACAAAAATATGCCACGTTGGACGGTGTTTCTCACACTTCACTTGCTATATATACTTCTCTTCTCTATAAGAATCTTCCCTCATCAAAACACAAGTCATCCTTTCTCTTCTTGTCCATTTCTGGAGAAAAAAATAAAATAAATATATATAAACAAATATATATAATTGTTAAATGTATTTATTTGTTTAAGGTTTTGTGTTTTGATAACACCCAAGTTTTTCATCTAGAAGCTGTAGAATTAATTTTCAAGAAACCCCACAAAAAAAAGATCCAATTTTTATCTGTTTGTTTTTTCTTTTCAAGAACCTGTTGTTTGTCATTTTGAGATCCCCTTCTTCATTTCTAAGCCATTTATAACAAAGGTATACAAAAATACCCATATGGGGTTTTGTGTTTTGTGTTGTTTGATTGAATTATTTGATAAAAGTTTTGATTTTTATGTTTAAGTTACTTGAGTTTGGATACCCTTTTGGTCTTTTTGTCAATCTTTTCCCTTTTTGGAAATCTTTTATGTTTTAGGACTTTTTAGATTTTGTGTGATTCTTGAGTTCTCTGTTTTTTTTTTGTAATTTGTTTTAGTTTTCTTTTTGTTGACTCTGTGTATCTTAGGTGATGACTTTTTTCTTATAAGGAGTGGATATTAGCTGTTAAAGATTTTAGTTTTATTGATTGCAAATAGACTTTTTTTTATTGTCCTTGTATGTACCCTTTATGAGTTAACTTGCATTGAAGTTAGTAATAACTATGGAGTTCTATAGTTCAACTTGCTTTTCAGATCAATTATTTATACATTTTCTTGTCTTTGTATGTATGTCTTGTATTGCTATAGTAAAAGGTTCTATGGAGTGTTTAGTTTTTTTTTCTATAGTATTTTTTTGTATGTTATCAAGGTATGAAAAAAGATTCCTTTGTAACTGTTTGTTTTCATCTTTGACTTTTTGTGAACTTTGTTCTAATTGCATAAAGTGAACAATCAAGAACAGGAAATTTTGCAGCCTATGCTTGTTTGACACATAGTTTAGATTGTTCTATTCTTTTTAACCCACCAACCCCATCTCTCAAATTGTATTAGTTGCTTACTGGTAAGCTGAGGATTCTTGATTAGTCACAAGAAACTGTTTTTACTTGACTGGTATTGCTTAAAGTTGAAATCTTTTGTTCTTATTAGAGGTGTTTATTGTAGGAGGGATTATGAAGATGATGGAGGAAAATATTGAGAAGAAATTTGATGCAGAACAAGTGATTGAGGATTTTGAGGTGTTGACTAAAAATGCTGGGAGGATTCAAGAAGAGACACTTGAAAAAATCCTGAAAGAAAATGGGGGAACAGAGTATTTGAAGCAATGGGGTCTGAATGGCAGAACTGATGTTGAGACTTTCAAGGCTTGTGTCCCTATTGTCAGTCACAATGATTTGGAGCCTTACATTCAAAGAATTGCTGATGGTGATCTTTCACCTGTTCTTACTGGAAAGCCCATTGAAACCATCTCCTTGAGGTAAGGAAAAAAGTTGCCTTTTTTTATTGGGGTAGATATTTAAAGAAGTTTCTTGTCTGTCGATTTCTGTTACTATCTACTATCTCAAGTACTTCGATTATAGCACTTTTGTAGTGTAGTTATTGTTCCTTTTTTCAGAATGTTTTGTCATGCTTTCTGCGGTATTATGTCATGATCCCTTCACTTTAGTTATTCTTTTTCAATTTACTTTGATGTGTTTTTTCCTTGAGCCGATCCTAGGGGTAAGGTCTGCGTACGCTGTACTCTACCTAGACACCTGTAAGAGTGCAGTGGGTATATTGTTGTATGTTTAAAGAAGTATACTAAAGAAATTGAATGGTTGATTTGCAGTTCTGGCACTACTCAAGGGAAGCCAAAGTTTGTACCTTTCAATGATGAATTGATGGATTCCACCATGCAGATATTCAAGACTTCTTTTGCCTTTAGGAACAGGTAATTTGCCATTTGTCATTTTGTTCTATGTTTTGTTTCTCATGTAATTTGCTTGTTGGTCCATGAAGTTTTTTTTTTTTTTTTTCAGTTTCTTTTGTCATAAACACATCATATAGCCTAGGGATAAAGGTAAATAGTTCCCTAATAATTGGAGCAGCCATGGAAAGTTAAAAGTGTTCAAATGGTGATAGATGTAGGGACCTTTACCTAACTTCTGTCACACTTTCCAACTCCTAAGAAAAGAAAAGGAACTATTGGTTCTTTCTGCAAGTAAATTAAATGTCAATTTTTAGTGTGTACTAGTTTACACTATGTTTAGGCCTACACATGGCTTAATGTAATAGTTCTGTTTTTTTTCTTTCTTCTCTTTCAGAGAATTTCCAATTGGGAATGGGAAGGCTTTGCAGTTTATTTACAGCAGCAAGCAGTTTAAAACTAAAGGTGGTTTGGCAGCTGGAACAGCCACTACTAATGTGTATAGAAATGCACAATTCAAGAAGACAATGAAGGCAATGTCTACCCCAGTTTGTAGTCCTGATGAAGTAATATTTGGTCCTGATTTTCAACAATCCCTATACTGTCACCTTCTGTCTGGTCTCATTTTCCGCGATGAAGTTCAAGTTGTTTCGTCTACGTTTGCACATAGCATTGTCCATGCTTTTCGAACTTTCGAACAAGTATGGGAAGCACTTGTTGTAGACATAAGGGAGGGAGTCTTATCGAGCAGAGTCACTGTCCCGTCCATAAGATTGGCCATGTCGAAATTGCTGAAGCCTGATCCAGAATTGGCTGATACAATTTATAGCAAATGCTCAAGTTTAAGCAATTGGTACGGCTTGATTCCTGAACTCTTCCCGAATACAAAGTACATATATGGTATCATGACAGGTTCCATGGAGCCTTACTTGAAGAAACTGAGGCACTATGCAGGGGAATTACCTCTATTGAGTGCAGATTATGGTTCTTCTGAAGGATGGGTCGGAGTAAACGTTAACCCAAAATTCCCCCCTGAGATGGTTACTTATGCAGTGTTACCAAATATTGGCTATTTTGAATTCCTCCCACTCGAGGAAAATCTCATTGGCATGGAGCAAGCAAATTCTCCAGTCGGCCTGACTGAAGTTAAACTTGGTGAAGAGTATGAAATTGTCTTCACCAATTTCGCAGGTACAATTTTCTTGCACGTCTTTTCTTGAAAATTCTATGCTCATCAAATTGTGGTCTCTCTTCGTATATAAATTATGGAGTGACATAACATGCTAAACCTGCGATCGTTGGTCATTTATGAGAACATAGTCTAATTTATTCTGTGATTCTTTCCGGTGAACGGTTCTGCTCTAATTTAGTGACTTCCATGTAATTCAGCTGAATGAGTCGATTCCTCTCAGCTTAGAGTTGTGGAGTTTAGCATCGTCCTTAGTCTTTGTTCTTTATGGCAATATTGCAGGAAACATGATCACTTACATATGCCTGCCTGCCTGGCATAAAATACTGAATTCTGCTTAGATAGAAAAGATTTATCGTTTGTTATTACGCCTTATTCTGGAGTTAACATGTTTTTTGTCCATGTTCTGTTGTACCCATTTGTTCTGCAATACTTGCATGTGCTTGATATTCATTTCCTTTTGACCATTTCCCTTTTGTTGTTAAGTACTCCTATATAGAATGCTGGAATCTTTTGCTTTCTTCCATCTAAGTTCTGTCTAGTTGTTCCTCATCTACTACACTTAACAGATTTATTCAAAATAACAAGCTATCGGTCTATCTATTGCGTCATATACGAGTTTAGCTATATGTACTGACGGTATAATTGACGAGAGTTATGCATTTGTATATGCAGGTTTATATCGTTATAGACTAGGTGATGTTGTCAAGATAAAAGGATTCCACAATGGCACTCCAGAACTCCAGTTTATCTGCAGAAGGAACCTTTTGCTGAGCATTAACATAGACAAGAACACTGAGAAAGATTTGCAACTAGCCGTGGAAGCTGCAGGCAAGCACTTAGTTGACGAAAAACTAGAAGTGGTGGACTTCACAAGCCATGTCAACGTCTCAGCTGATCCAGGACGCTACGTCATCTTCTGGGAACTGAGTGGGGAAGCAACTGATGAAATATTGCAAGACTGCTGCAACTGTCTGGACAAGTCGTTCCTGGATGCAGGCTATGTGAGCTCCAGGAAAGTGAATGCAATTGGAGCACTTGAACTGAGGATTGTGAAGAGGGGAACCTTTCATAAGATATTGGATCATTTCGTTGGATTAGGAGGCGCGGTGAGCCAGTTCAAAACCCCTAGATGTGTTGGTCCAAAAAATAGCTCATTGATCAAAATACTGTCTAGTAATGTTGTTAAGAGCTATTCCAGTACTGCTTTCTGTTAAATTTATATATGTATCTTTTCAAATTTGTAGCCCTGCTGGGCATTCTTATCTTAATATATAACAGTGTAATATATCTATGTTTTTTTTTGGACTAATGTCTATATATATAGACCATAG
>JAJOOS010003606.1:0-27197 GCA_029582725.1 Solanum chiquidenum | reverse complement strand
TATGGGTATTCCCCATCTTTTCATTTTATTTATGATTTAGCTTCCGCATCAGTTTATTATCTTTAATATGCTCATGATCATGCCAGCAGGGTTAGCTTGGGATCACTTGTGGTCCTAGGTCCCGTGTCCGCGTCTCGGGGGTAGTCTCGGGGCGTGACACTCACGTTGTTTGGGGGCAGATGAATCTATTCAAGCCATGCAAGAAGAACATTCTGGAGTATGCGGAGTGTATCAATATGGGCCTAAACATCATTTTCATATAAAAAGGATGGGATATTATTGGCAAACTATGGTAAAAGATTACTTGGATTACGCCCGAAGGTGTCAAGCTTTCCAATTTCATGCCAATTTTATACATCAACCCTTGAAGTACTACACCCAATTGTTGCTTCCTGGCCATTCGAAGCTTGGGGTTTGGATGTCGTTGGACCATTGCCTAAATCCTCTGGTGGCCATTTGGACATCCTTGCAGCAACCGATTATTTTTCAAAATGGGTAGCAGTTGTTTCTCTTATAGAAGTGAAGAAAGAGAATGTCGCCAACTTCATTCGGGTCAATATTATCTATCATTTTGGCATTCCTCGATATATATTGATAGAGAATGGGAAGCCATTTGATAAAAAGTTGATAACAAAGATATGTGATCTTTTTGGCTTCAAGCAACGCAATTCCTCAATGTACTATGTTGCTGCTAATGGGCTCGCTGAAGCATTTAACAAGATATTCTGCAACTTGTTGAAGAAAGTTTTCTCAAAATCTAAGAGAGTTTGGCATGAAATAATGGAACAAGATCTTTGGGAATATAGGACCACGTATCGTACACCAATAAATGTGACTCCTTATTCTCTTGTTTATGGAGTTGAAACAGTCCTTCCACTTGAGCTTCAAATTTCTTCATTGCGGCCTGTCATTCAAGAAGGACTCACTGATGAAGAAAATGCTCGGTTACGTAATGAAGAATTGGAGGTTCTTGATGAAAAGACACTAGAGGCTCAATAAAGTTTAGAATGCTATCAAGCTCGTCTAGCTCGATCTTTTAATAAAAAGGTTCATCTCAGATGTTTTCAAGTTGGTGACCAGGTTCTTGTTGTAAGAAGGTACATTATTACCTCTCTTCGATCTGGAAGCAAGTGCACTGCTAAATGGATGGGCCATACGTCATACAAGAAGTATATTCATGTGGCGCCTACAAACTGGTTGACTAAGAAAGATTGCACATTGGCCCCATTAATGGAAAGTTCATGAAAAGATATTATCCCTAAAGGAAATAAGCATGCTCCTTAAGGTACGAGCCTAAACTGCTTGTTACTCCTGGACTGCAAGAGTATAAATTGTGTACGGCACAAAAAAAACAAAATAAAAATAAAATCACTCCCTCCCCAGAACTACGTTGTGACTTGATTCTCTTCACTGAGGTACGTAGGCACTTAGAACCATATTCTAAGTTCAGTTGCATGAGTGTAAAAAAAACATATGTTTCCACTTGATCCTTTTAATCAAGATACATAGACACTTAGAGTTACACCACAATTTCAATCTCATAAGTTCAAAAAAAAAGAGAAAAGCAAACCATTATTTGCACATCGCAATATTCCTTTTAAATGTCATAAATTGTTATTTTAGTCAACATCAGTGAAATATTTGTATATATTCATAAAGCTTTTAGCCATGATTTTTGTACAGGTTATATTACTGAAAGTCGTCTTTCCGATGGAATAAAAAAATCACATAATTTCGACTTTCTGTGCTGAGATATGATTTTTCTTTTAAACCAGAGTCATGCGAATCTGAAATGGTTAGCATTTCAGCATGTGAAGTTCATTTCCAAACAATTCTGAGAGATTTGAGCTAAGAAGTTTGGACATAATTAGATTATGAAGTTTAGTTTTGATAAATCAAGCCTCTCATGACTCTGATGTTCTCACATCATGATATATCCTTTGTACTATTAAGACACAAAGTTGATAAACAATTGATTTTTGAAGCTGAAGTACAAAAGAAATAATAAATGGATAATATTAAGGCAATCAAAATGTTTATTTGCTATTAATATTAAGAACATCAACTAATCAATTAAAATGCTAAAAAGGGAAAAGGCTAAAGAACAGAAAGCTAAAAGAAAAATTAAAATAAGCTAATCTAAACATAGGTTATAATTAGCTAAATCTTGAAGAGTGACATCTAAGACCCTCTTCTTCTCTTCTACATCATCTGAGGCTTTTGTAGTCACTAAACAAACATTAGCGCATTTGTTGAACTCCAGTTAAGCTACCAAAACTTTAGATTCAACATCTTCAACTTCTTATTGGCGGCATCTCAAAGAGCTTTTAACTCCTTCACCTTTTTTCTTCGCTTCCTTAAGGGTTTGATAAGAAACCAATAATTCTTCAAATTTCTCATTCTTTTCATGCAAGACAAGATCAAGGTGTTCCTCGGCTTTCAATTATTACTTAGATTTCTCAAATTCTCCAGCCTTATCAACAAGAGTTGATCGCGCTTGGTCATAAGAAAAATAAAGTTTAAAGAAAAACTCCAATAAAGTCTTCAAAGTGGAAATATCCACACCCATGGAATCTATATCTGCAAGAATTAGTTGAATCTCATCCTTAAGAGAAGAAGCACGATCTGCATTAAGTTTAACAAGTTTAGAACGAATCTTAGTCCATGCTCCTTTGACAAAATCTATTCGAAGTTCCGAGACAACCTTTATTCCATCAAAAACAGACTTGCATGTTACCGGTTGCTTGGGGGAACTGAATTCGACATTTTCTATGGTTTTGACATGAGAAATATAAGTAACCTCTTGTCCTTCTAGAGGAATCCAAAAAGATTTCCTTGAATCTTGCCCCTCTACAAACTCACTACTATCATGAGGTTCTGCTTCCAACATGTTGACATTGCTGGGCTAAAAAAAGAGATAATAATTAGTGAAGAAACTTGGTACCATGGGGCGACATGAAAGTTTAAATTATTACCTCTCTAATAGCTGTCAAAGTCCTTGAAGAACTAACATTTTTGTCAGTTATCTCCGCTGCATGCAAATCATTATCTTTCGCTATTTCTAGAGGTGGTCTCACTCTCTTCCAACAACGATCGCCACGGGTTCTACTACTCTCATCTTGAGATGGCCGCTTGTGAGAAAAGTCTGATGAGTTTGATTTCAACATTTTTCCTTTTGGACTTTTTCATTAGGGGGTCCCTTGACCTTGTCTGGAACACCAACTCTACACTTTAAAACAGGAGATTGGTTCATAATTAAAACCTCTTCATCATTCTTTTTAAGGGCATCAATAGTCGAACCAACACCATTCACCAAACAATGCATATGATTTTCAAGAAGGTTCCCGTGCACCTTTTCCCACCAGGACTTATAATTGAGGGAAAAAAAATTCTTCATGTTAGATCCACTAGGAAGAAATGTTGTTCTTGCCCTAGATTTCATCAATACACAAATTCGTGCAAGTCTTAATCCATCTTGCAATGAAACCTCACAAAAATCTTGATCTAGTCGACCAGGAGAATTTTGAAAAAATCCAAATTGATGACTTAATCTGTGAGGACTATATGCCTTAATGATAAAGACATTTCCCTCCCTTAAAGTAAAATAGTTTGAGCGAACGCTCATAAAGAAATTCAATTGATATTTGTTTCAGTTCCATCATCACGATATTTGTGTGCATGAGGTTTATGAACAAATGTTATATCCCAAGTAATGGTTCTTCCTCCATGTATACGCTTTCTTGCATATAGTCATAAGGGGATCAACTGGTCAACCAACTAATGGGTTATGGGTTTTAAAGTAAAAGGCTAACCAACCATACACATAATGAATTGGAAAGCAAGTTTGGACGAGATCAAGTCGCGAGCATCTCAAAATTGTGTTTAGATCTTTGTAAATGCTGGCTAAAACTGGAATCGCAAGGCTAACTCTCCTACCACATTCCAAATGACAGGCATTTCTGAAGACACCTGGATGAATAAGCCACCTCCCTTATTAGGAAGAACAAATATACACAACCAACACGACAAAAATGCTGCCAAGTATGTTTCGTGTATCTTATGACTCTTAACTTGTAACTTATATGCTTCTTCATCAGAAGACCAATTCAGAGACTCATCACTTACCCCAGTTGGATTGTGAGATGATCTAAGACAGGCATATTTCTTTTCCTTTTTTGGCGGGGGTTGTCCATACTTTATATCTTCCTTACACCAAAATTATACCCATTTTTCCACAGAAACATTCGGATTATCATTATTTTTTGTTTGTAGTTGATGAAAGGCATCAAATAAATGCTCACAAGATTGAGGGAGGAACCTTTTTCAAATTTCAAATGTGCTTGTGAGTTCTTCAACATTTGGCACGACCTCTTCATAGAGGCAACCTAATATGGGTAGACCACCAATCGCATGTTAGTCCCAAAGTGATATGGATAGTTTTCTGACTGAAGTGAATAATGTGTTTATAGCAGGACACCAAGCTTCCCAAAAAGCTTGCATGATGTTAGTGTTACGATAATAAGTAAAAAGTGAACCATACACAACATTATATACTTTTGCGTCTTCAAAGTCTGGCGATTCCTACTAAGTATATCTTCAGCCCACTCCCAATACCCTGGAATGTAGTGAAACTCTCCATCAAAAGTGAAAGTATAATTCCATCGAGTCTCTCCATTTATGATTTGCCGCCCCAAACATGGTAAAGAACTTGCAATATTTTTTGTACGATGATTAGGAGAGCAAATTACCCATGTCTCGGGAGGACGACTGCTATATTCTAAAGTCCAATCATCTAAACCTGGAAGTTCCCCTAGAGAAGGCCACAGAGAGGCATACTGACCAATGGCTTCTCTACAAGCAATTTGGTCTCCACTTCACTGTTCTTATGATTCGATATTACAAGGTATCGTGACTTGGAAGAAGAAGACATCAAATCTTTCAAGTAAACCATGATTCGAACTGCACAAAAAAAAAAGGGGGACAAGTGTTTTATTAGCACTTAAGTTAGTAATTCAAAAATCAAGGGTATAAATCTAGGCAATAAGTAACTATTCCTTTAAGCGTGAATTATGCATAAGTCTAGATAATGTAAAGTCCTAGCTACTCATGCAAAGTCTTGGCACCAAAGGGTGTGAAGTCTTTGGTTCAAGATTATGTGATGCCTTCGGATTAAAACATATAATCTTCGCCTTAGATGGTGTAAAATCTATGGCTCAGACGCTATAATGCCTTCGGCTCAATTCATGTAAAGTCCTTTCCTTAGATGGTATAAAATCTTTGACTCAGACAACATGATGCCATCATCTTAAAACATGTAAAGTCTTTGCCTTAGACGGTGTAAGGGCTTCGGCTCGGACGACATGTTTTGCCTTAGACGGCGTAAAGTCTTTGACTTGGACAACATAATGGCATGATCTTAAAACATGTAAAGTCTTTGCCTTCGACGGTGTAAAGTCTTTGGCTCAGACGACATGCTTTGCCTTAGATAGTGTAAAGTTTTTGGCTCGAACGACATGGTGCCCTTGACTCAAGCCATGTAAAGTCTTTGTCTTAGATGGTGTAAAGTCTTTGAATCGAACAATACAATATCTTTGACTTAGACGGTGTAAAGTCTTCCCCATAAGCAATTTAAAATTGTTGGCTCAAACACTGTACCACTTTTTGGCACAAATAGTGGGGGAAAAGAAAAATAAAATCATAGATTGAATGAATAAAAGAAAAATGATGAAAGCAAGGTCAAGAATATAGACTGACTTCTGAATAATAAGCTACTTGAATTATAGTCATGAATATAGTGACTATTGATTTACGTAAGCTATTAATAACACACCAACTGTGGGAGGAATCATGTTTCAGTAACTAAGGTGAAAGCAAAAGAAGAACAAAAAAAAAAGTGAACAAAATTATCCTATCTATTTCACGTATCAATATTTCTTTGTTCCAGATGACACAAAGCATGTATTTCCGAAAAAAGGATTTACATCATATGACTAACATAAGCAATTCATCACTCATAGAAGTTATTCTTCATGAATTAAAAATTATTTTAGTCACGTTCACATCATGTACAAAGTATTTGCTTGATTAAAAATAATTCCTTTTGAAAAGTGAACAAAAGTGGCTAATTGATTTATTTAAGTTCTACTCTCAACTACAAATTGTTTAAAGAGTTGACAGAAGGTCATAACATGACAAAAGAAAAGAACAAAAAAGAAGAAGTCGTTCAAGAATAACTTCAAGAAGCTTACCAGAATAATTTTTATTTTGTTTTTATGATTAAGACCTAATTAACAAATCATATGAGCAGATGCATACATATAGTTTGAAAAAGATTGATACCTAATAAAACAAAGTTGCAACAGCCCAGCCAGCAATGGGGCGGTCAGCAGTTACTTACCAGAATAATTAATAGCTGGTCTTCAAGGTTTCTTGGTGAAATTATTAATGGGTTTGAAAAAAATTAACCGCTATAGAGTAGCTGAAAAGGATACTCCGGGATACAACAGTCAATTCACACACACATTAAAACTCAACAAACTTTGGACAAGAGTTGAGTCCAAAGCTCCACAAAAAGAACACCTCCATTCGACTAATAAGAACTCTCTTTTTTACTAACTTTTGTGCACTCTCTATTTTCTTGTACTCAAATAAAGGAAGGTCATCACTAGTTATAGGTGAGGAATTGTTCCTTACAATGAATAGAAAGATAATGGGGTAGTAAATAAAGAAGATAATGGGGTAGTAAATAAAGAAGATAAATGGCCTAGATGTTACATAAGTTACAAGGTATAATAAAGGAATAAAGAGTAAAATAGAGGAGTTTCAATTAACTAAGTAATTGTCATGGTTAACCATGTTTAGTCACTAGACTAAAGGTGATTAAGCCTAATTAGCATTGATATCCAAACGGAGTAAATAAGTAACAATAACACAAATTGTTGATTCAATAAATACGGAGTAAAATTCACAATAAAATGCCCACCAATGGCCGGAAAGATCAGCCACTAAAACGGATGGGAAGGTAGCATCTTTGTACTCCAAAATAAGCAAATAAAAATTGTTGATTACTAATAGAAAAAAATTAAAGACCAACAATCCCCCTATAATTTTAATATTAGATAAAAGAGTCTATCAGTTAAAGGAAAACTATTGTGCATAATAGATGTGTACTTTGCATTGAATCTCCACTGAGTAAAACATTATTAATATTTACTCTAGAGTCGTTGTTTATCAGAGTTGAACTATGACTGCTTAAGGGAAATAAGGTATCAGTGCCTACATATAATAATCAAGGTGTTTACATGAGCTTTAAAAGCCAGCACACTACAACCTTGTTCTATCTCGGTTTCATGAGTGTTTTTGAGAATAAGCGCAATTTTCATAGGAAGCAGCTTACTTCCAAACTCACATAGGTGAAATCTATCGAGGGTTCTCCTATAATTTTACACCCCACTCATATGAGATACAAACTTTTATTAAGAGTTCATAGACTCAACCTCCACAAATTATTATAGGATAAATGCACTCACATCATAGGGATTAAATAAATTAATAATAGTTCATTTCACAACAAGTCATCATATGATTCTGTTTTCCCGTTAAATCTAGTTATACAATATCTAGTCCCCATTTTGGGTTACCTCATATATGACTCAGTAATTTATGAGCTTCAATTTCATCTCTCTCGATGTGCTTCAGATATTTTATATTGCGAGACCTTAGTTTATGAATCTCCAAGTTTATCACAAATTTTAACCCAACTAATATTGATGGTATAGCAGTGATCAATTTGATCTCTTAATATTGTCTTCTTCTCCTCATTAGTTTGAATTTATCATTGTAATAACGAATTTGTACTCTACCAATAATAGCGGTGCTATCAAATTAATTAAAATTAGAAAATTAATGTCTCAAAATAAAGTGTTTGATATAGTAAAATCAATCCGATCATTATTTTCACTAGTTGAAGCTTTAATTTTTTTTAATTCAACCTCTAAATTAAAGACAACACAAAATATAATTTATTTTTATTATTTCCAACAAATAGCACCAATTTTTCTCATATGATTTATTTGTACATGCTTAGTCTTTTTTTGCAAATGCATTATCAAGTCAAGTTGTCAGTCACATATCTCATATTTTTTATTAGGCTTACAAATTCCTTTTTTCTTTGCCACACCATTTTACATAATTGAATAAAAAGGAGGATTAGTACTTGGTCATTGCATTTATCTCAGCCTTCAGTATATTTCGCATTTACATTTAGTTAAGATTATGTTATTGCTCAGTATGCTTTGTTCTGTTATGCATTTTATCCAGCTATACCCAATATCATGCATGCTCAGTACATTTCAAGTACTGATGCATACTCTGTGCTACATCCTTACTGTAACGATCGGTTCCCAACATTAGAGAAAAACCAATGGGGAAAAATTTTAGGCCGGAAAACTTTTTTATAGTAACTTGGGATTTTCCAACCTAGTCCAGATTTGAATGAAATCAGAGTCAATAAGGTCTAAGGAAATTTGGTAGCAACTAGGTGATTTATTTATGATTTTGATTACATGAGTAGATAGCTAAGACGTTAAGGAACCCGTATGAATTTACGAAATTGAATTCTGGTGAGTAGAACTCCCGAAACTGATCTTCGCATGAACAGGTAGTTTCTGAGTGTCGTAAGTTGAAGGTGTGTTGTGAAATGGGGTCTTGGAATTATTATTTTTGCTCACTGTTTCGTGCAAGCCGCTATGGTGAGGATTTCTGCCGCCAGGGCAGGGCCGCCGCAGCGGGACTAGCCGCCGTGGCGGGACAGACCAAACTTGAGAGCTAAGGAACGAACCCAGGAGACTTCTTGACAGTTTTTCACCATTCTTGAGGCTAAAGGTAAGATTTTAACTCCTCGAATCTGTTTTTCGATTTGTAGAACATATTCTAATGGGTAATTATCGATTGATGAGGGTTTTGATCGGAAATTTATGATAGAAACAGCCCTAATTGAGATATTGGGATCAAGGGTTTTATCTAGGGTTGATAGGATTGTTAGTAATTCGGGAAATTAGTTATCATTTATTTATTCCTGTGTTATAATTATTATTTGTAGACCAAGAACTAGCGGAACGAATCTAGAAAGGGAAGAATCAAGTTTCTTAGGTATTCAAACTTGTTTGAGGTAGGTGATGGTTGTGATTTCATGTAGTCTGATATATGTTTGTTCTTACTTCATTATGATGCATGTATGTATGCAGATGTTGCATTATTTATCACATAAATTGTAAATGAGTATGAACAAATGACTACATGCATTGAATCACTTCTTGATCGTATGATTATTGTGAATATACTTATGATATTGATTGTGGCTTGTTGAATGGATCGGGTGTTGTGTTTCGACATACTAACTTGGATCGGTTGCCATGTTTTGGCATAAATATGGGATCGGTTGCCACGTTTTGGCATAAACATTGGATCGGGTACCACGTACCAGTACACTAACTATTTAGGTTTGGGTTCCATGAGAGGACCAATGACTTGTTGTAAATGTATATTGTTGATAATGTGATAATCGATATTGTACATGTTCAATATTTTCATGTTTATAATGTTGTATTTACTTATGTATTTTGCACTTAGTGGGATAGTCGTGTAATCCTACCAGTACACTGTGGTTGTGTACTGATACTGCACTTGCTCTTTCTTTATTGAGTACAGGGCATCTTCAGGTGGCTATTGATAGACCTCACTTAGAAGATCAGTGATCGTTCGAATTCAAGGGTGAGCCAGTTCTTCAAGGCTGCTATGAGTTCTCTTTCTATCTATGTCCACATTTCGGACTTAGGCTTTCTAGTTAGTTATTAGTGAATTAGTTTGGGGTTGTAACCCTTCTTGTTTAGACTTATGGATCTTGTTAGAGTTTTGGTACATTGAATTTCAGGTTCTAGGTGTTACTTACGCTTTTGTTTAGTTGTTAGACTATTGTTCTGGGTTTACGGGAACTCCATATTTCTTTCTTAGCATTTATATTGCTTTCGTAACTTAAATGCCTTAGTATTTTGATTAGAGTTGGTTAGCTAATTAGTGTTAACGGTTCTCCCAATTGAGGGTTGTGTGGGTGGCAATCACGATGGTCTGGGTCATGACAAAGTTGGTATCACAGCCTAGGTTCAATGATCTCGATGAACTAAAATAAGTCTAGTAGAGTCTTGTGGAACAGTACGGAGATGTCTGTACTTTTCTTCGAGAGGCTATAGGACTTTAGAAAATCTCTTTGTTTTCTCTTGTCTCCTTTTGTGCTATAACTTGATTCCAATTAGTAACTAGAGATTGAAATTGGTATCTAACCTCCTTCACTCTTCTGTCGGCAGATGGTTAACACTAGATTCAACGGCGTTAGGCCTGTAGCTCCCGTCAATGCTCCAGTTGAGGAATCTACACCGAGAGGTCATGTTCGAGGCACGATTAGAGGAAGAGCTAGGGGTAGAGGTCATGGAAGAGTAGCACCTACTAAGGATGGAGCTCCTGTTGAGAATGCTCACCAGAAAGGAGGCCCCTCCAGGGCATCATGAAGAGATAAATGAGGATGTTGGACAAGAGGAAGAGGTGCAGGCTGAGACTACAGGTATCACTCCCTTAGACCCAGTGTTAGCTTAGAAGATCACGTCATTCTTGAAAGGATTGAGTGGTCCTGGAGTGATTCCCTCTGTTCAAGAAACTGAGGCTCCCATCCATCCCCCTACTGCTAACACTGCTCCCAAGGTAGGTGGAACTGGAGGTAATGATGTTTTCGTCCGTCCTTTGTTTGGTCCTGTTATGACTGGTAATGAGCTTGAAATGTTGACTAACTTTTTGAAGCTAAAGCCTCCTGTATTTCTTGGTTCTGAGAGTGAGGATGCTTATGAGTTTATTTTAGATTGCTATGAGAGGCTTCATAAGTTGGGAATTGTCCATCTGCATGGGTTGAGTTTGTGACTTTTCAGCTTCAAGGTGAGGCTAAGCAGTGGTAGAAAGCTTATGTGGAATGCAAATCTTCAACTTTACCCCACTCTTTTGGACCCGGTTTCATGCTCTGTTCTTATAAAAGTAAGTGCCTCAGACCTTGAGAGATAGTAAAAAGGATGAGTTCATCGTCTTGGAGCAAGGTGGTATGACTTTGGATGCTTATGAGGCCAAGTTCCATGCTTTGTCTGGATATGCTACTCAATTGGTGACTACGGAGGAAGAGAGGATTTGTATGTTTGTTAGGGGATTGAATTTTTAGTTACAAGTATTGTCTATTCATATGACCTCTGCAGGAAAAAGTTTTAATGAAGTGACAAATTTTGTGAAGAAAGTGGAGGGGATGAGGCCGAGACGGTCAGGCCAAGGCATTGGCTAAGAAAGCCAAAAATTCAGGCAACTTTCAGGGATCTTACTCTAGAGGTTCAGGGAGGCCAACACTTGCAACCCGACCAATTTAGTCCGCTATGCCTGCTTCTACATGTTATTACTCTGGAACTCCACCTCAGATTTTGACTCAGGATAGCCTGGGAGCTGCACCTTCGGCGGGTAGCAGGACATCTTTTGATCGTACTTGTTATAACTGTGGAGAACCCAGGCATATGAGGAGATATTATCCCTACCCGCGCATGATGGATCCCACGTAGCAGTAGTCTAGAGCAGTGGTACCCGCGGGAAATGGTAATAATGGTCGAGGATGCCACAAGGTGGGTGAGGAGGTAATAGCGAGGCAGTGAGGGTAGAAGAAATGGTAACGCATGCAAAGGTGCGGTGCAGCCAGGCAGGGAAGTCGCCCATCACGATGACAGGGCTCAGTGTTATGCCTTTTCGGGCAAGACCGAGGTAGAGGCGTCTAATGCAGTGATCACATGTACTATTCTTGTTTGTGACCGGATGTCTAAAGTGTTATTTGATCTGGGTTCTACTTATTCTTATGTATCCATGCTATTTGCCTCAGAGTTTGATATGATTTGTGATATACTTGATGCTCCTATCCATGTTTCTACCCCAGTTGGAGAGCCAGTCATAGTCGCCAATGTCTATTGTGCTTGTCCTATTTTGTATATGGGTTTTCAGACTAGGGCTGATTTGGTGATTTTTTATATGACTGACTTTGTTATTAACTTAGGCATGACTTGGTTGGCCCCCTATTATGTTGTGTTAAATTCTAATACTAAGTTTATGACTCTAGAAATTCTGGGAAGGGAAAAGTTAGAGTGGGAAGGGATGTACAAGCCTAAGCAAGCTAAGATCATACCCTTCATTCGGGCTAGGAAACTGGTAAGGCAGGGTTGTTTAGCTTATTTGGCTCATATTCTAGATGTTGAGGTTGAGTCTCCATCTATTGAGTCTATTCTTGTGGTGTCAGAATTTAGAAAAGTGTTTTCTAATGATTTCCCTGGTATGCCTCCGGACAGAGATATAGATTTCGACATTGATTTCGAACCTGATACTCGTCTCATTTCTATCTCTCTATATCGCATGGCTCGGGCGAAATTAAGAGAGCTTAAGGCTCAAATTCAAGAGCTTCTTGATAAAGGATTTATCCGTCCTAGTGCTTCCCCGTGGGGTGCCCGAGTTTTGTTTGTTAAGAAAAAGGATGGTAGTATGAGAATGTGTATAGACTATCGTCAATTGAATAGGGTCACCATGTGGAACAAGTATCCACTACCTCGGATAGATGATCTTTGTGACCAATTGCAACGTGCATCAGTCTTCTCTAAAATTGATCTAAGGTATGGTTACCATCAATTAAAAATTAGGCTTGAGGATGTGCCCAAACGATGTTTAGAACCCGCTATGGGCACTATGAGTTCCTAGTTATGGTTTTTGGTTTGACTAATGCGCCTGCAGCTTTCATGAGTTTGATGAATGGGGTGTTCCAGCCATTTATTGATTCGTTTGTTATAGTCTTTATTGATGATATTTTAGTCTATTTGAAAAGTGATGAGGAGCATGCCGACCATCTTCGTATTATTCTGGGTGTTCTTGGGAAATGAAGGTTGTATGCAAAATTTTCTAAGTGTGAATTTTGGTTGACTTCAGTTGCCTTTTTAGGGAATGTAGTTTCAAAGAAAGGGGTAATGGTAGATCCCCAAAAGATCAAAGCCGTTAGAAATTGGGTTTGACCAAGTTTTGTGACTAAAATTAGGAGTTTTGTGGGGCTTGCCAACTATTATCGTCGATTTGTGAAGAATTTTGCTTCTATTGCCACTCACTTGACAAATTTGACCAAAAAGGAGATAACATTTGAATGGACTGAAAAATGTGAAGAGAGCTTTCAAATGATCAAGACTTTTTTGACGACTGCACCTATTCTAGCATTACCAGTGGAAGGTAAAGATTTTATCGTTTATTGTGATTCTTCACATTTTGGTTTGGGTGTTGTGTTGATGTAGAATAAGAATGTTATAGCTTATGCATCGCTTTAATTAAAGGTGCATGAGAGTAATTACCCAACACATGATTTGGAGTTGGCAGCGGTAATATTCGCTCTTAAGATCTGGCGGCATTATCTCTATGGTGTTAAGTGCGAGGTGTTTACTGATCATCGTAGTTTGCAACATGTGTTCATTCAAAAGGATCTGAATTTGAGACAACGAAGGTGGATAGAGTTGCTCAAGGATTATGATGTGACCATTCAATACCATCCGGGTAAGGTTAATTTTGTGGCAGACGCTTTAAGTAAAAAAGCGGTAAGTATGGGTAGTCTAGCTTGCTTGACTGTAACCAAGCGACCTTTGGCTAAGGAAATTCAGACCTTGGAGTCTAAATTAATATGGTTGGGCATCTTAGAAAAAGGCGGGGTGTTAGCTAGCATTGAGGTAAGGGCAACGTTCATTGAGGATATCAAGGCCAAACAATTTGATGATGAGAATTTAAATGAACTCAAGAAGAATACTGGGATTGGTAAGTCACAAGAGACCACTCTTGATGCGGAAGGTGTGCTCAGTTTTAAAAGGAGGATTTGTGTTCCTAGAGTTGATGACTTGATTCAGAAATTGTTGATAGAATCCCATGGTTCGCGATATTCCATTCATCCGGGTGTGACCAAGATGTACCGAGATTTGAAGCGAATTTATTGGTGGTCGGGTATGAAGAAGGATATAGTGGAGTTTGTGTCTAAGTGTCAAAATTGCCAACAAGTAAAATATGAGCATCAAAGGCCTGCAGGTTTGCTTCAGAGAATGCCAATTCTGGAATGGAAGTGGGAAAGGATAGCCATGGATTTTGTGGTTAGTATTCCCAAGACTTTGGGAAAGTTTGATTCTATTTAGCTAGTGGTTGACAAATTGACTAAGCTAGCTCATTTTTTCCGGTAAGAATAGATTATAATGTTGAACAATTGGCTAAAGTTTATGTGAAAGAGATAGTGAGGTTTCATGGAGTGCCCCTTTCTATCATCTCAGACCGTGGTACCAAATTCACATCTAAGTTTTGGAGGAAGTTACATGATGAATTAGGCACACAACTCACTTTTTATACAGCCTTCCATCCACAGACGGACGGGCAGTCAGAGATGACAATTCAAGTGTTAGAAAACATGTTGAGGGCATGTGTGATTGATTTTGGAGGGCATTAGGATAAGTTCCTACCTATGTGTGAATTCTCCTATAATAATAGTTATCACTCCAGCATTGATATGGCACCATTTGAGGCACTTTATGGGAGAGGATGTATATCACCCATAGGATGGTTCGAGGCTGGAGATGTGAAACCTTTGGGGGTTGATTTAGTGAAGGATGCTCAAGATAAGATGAGGAGTATTCAAGCTAAGCTTCTAGTAGCCCAGAGTAGACAGAAGAAGTATGCAGACCATAAGGTAAGAGATATGGCATTTCAGACTTGTTAGAATGTTCTTCTTAAGGTATCACCCACGAAAGGGGTGATGAGATTTGGAAAGAAGAGCAAGCTAAGTCCGCGATAAATTGGTCCCTTTGAGGTTCTTGAATGTGTAGGGCATGTGGCCTATAGATTGGCCTTACCTCCTAACCTATCGGAAGTTCATCCGGTATTTCATGTGTCCATGTTGAAGAGATATCATGGCTATGGAGATTACATCATTAAGTGGGATTCAATTGTGTTAGACAAGGACTTACAATATTAGGAGGAACCGATTGCAATTCTTGATCGTGATGTGCGTAAGCTGAGGACCAAAGAGATCATGTCCGTGAAATTTCAATGGAAGCATCGTCCAGTTGAGGAAGCTACTTGGGAAACCGAGAGGGATATGTGAGACAAGTATCCCCAATTGTTCATCGATTCAACTACTACTTCATTGTATCCTTAGCCTATTTTCCTAAGTTTGTCACTCGAGGACGAGTAATGGATAAATTGGTATCTATCGTAACGACTGGTTCCCGTCGTTATAGAAAATTCAATGGGGAAAAGTTTTGGGCCAAAATTCTTTTTTGTAGTAACTTGGGATTTCCCAACCTAGTCTAGATTTGGACGAAATAGAAGTCAGTAAGGTCTAGGGTAATATTGTAGTAATAAGTTAATTTATTTATGATTTTGATTAGATGAGTAGATAGCTAAGACGTTAAGGAACCCGTACGACTTTACAGAATTGAATTCGGGTGAGTAGAACACTCGAAACCGATCTTGGCGTGAACGGGTAGTTTCTGAGTGTCATTGGTTGAAGGTGTGTTGTGAAATGTGGTCTTAGAATTATTATTTTTGCTCACTGTTACGTGCAAGCCGCTATGGAAGGGATTTTTGCCACCAGGGCGAGGCAGCTGCATGCGGGCTAGCCGTCATTGCAGGACAGACGCGACTTAAATTCGGAAATAAACCCCAAAAATGTTTTATTCTGCAATTTTCGAACTTGAGAGCTATGGAACGAACCCAGGAGACTTCTTGACATTTTGCCACCATTCTTGAGGCTAAAGGTAAGCTTTTAACTCCCTGAATCCATTTTTTGATCTGTAGAACATAATCTAATGGGTAATTATAGATGAGGAAGGGTTTTGATCTGGAATTTATAGTGGAAATAGCCCTAATTGGGATATTGGGATCAAGGGTTCGATATAGGGTTGATAGGATTGTTAGTAAGTCGGGTAATTAGTTATCATTTATTGATTCTCGTGGTATAATTATTGCTTGTAGACCAAGAATAAGCGGAACTAATCCGGAAAGGGAAGAATCAAGTTTCTTATGGATTCAAACTTTGTTGAGGTAAGTGATTGTTGTGATTTCATATTATGTGATATATGTTTGTTCTTTCTTTATTATGATGCATGTATGTATGTGGATGTTGTGTTACTGATCACACAAATTGTAAATGAGTATGAACAAATGAGTACATGCCTTGAATCACTTCTTAATTGTATGATTATTGAGAATATACTTGTGATTATTATTGTGTCTTGTTGAATTGATCGGGTGTTGCGTTCTGACACACTAACTTCGATCGGTTGCCACGTTCAGGAATAAACATTGGATCGGGTACCACGTACCGGTAGACTAATTGTTTGGGTTTGGGTTCCATGAGAGGACTAACGACTTGTTGTAAATGTATATTGTTGAGAATGTGATAATCTATATTGTATATGTTCGGTATTTGCATGTTTATAATGTTGTATTTACTTTGTTTAGCTATGTATTTTATTTAGCTATACCCTATATCATGCATGCTCAGTACATTCCAAGTATTGATGCATACTCGGCGCTACATCCTTTTATGATGTAGGTTCAGGTACTCAATATCCAGATCACACATAGATCGGTTCCCAATCTCCAGTTCAGCAGCTTCAGTGGTGAGTCATCATACCTCGAGGATAATAGACATGCTTTACACTTTAATCTTTTTGTTTAGTTTTCAGTTTTGCTAGAGTTAGGTGGGGGCATTTCCTTGCAACTTTAGTCAGTTAGAGGCATTTTCAGACGTAGTACTAGATTTAGTTTTAGTTTTGATCCTCTAGTTGTTATTAAACTCATAGTCTTTTATTTATTTTTATCAGTATTCAGTATTCCCCACTTTTAATTATCACTGTTTAAGGTTCCGCATAGTATATTTATTCAGTAATCTTTTAGTATGCTTATGATATGCCAGCTTAGGGTTAACTTGGGGTCACTCGTGATCCTAGGTCCCGTGTTTACGTCCAGGGGGTAGCCTCGGGGCGTGACACCTCCAATATTCATAAGACAAGTTTTATGTTTTAAGTTATTATTCATTTTTATTTATTTGATTCATATTTATCCATTAATAACACTTTTACTAATGGCCCATCTGGCTATGCGATATGGTATCATGATATGGAATCGTGATATGATATCATAATATTGAATTATGAGATGAAATTGAAGTTTTATTTGGACATACGATATGAAATTTTTGTGTTGTATATTTTATCATAAACATAAGAATCTCCTAAGTTGTAAAACTATTAAAATAGCCCCAATTGTTTATTAAATCTTATAAAATAAACAAAAAATTATAAAATAGCATAATAAATTATTACAAAGCTATTTGTTCTCCACTTAAGTAACTATTTCATCAAACTCTAATTCATTAAACTTTAATTCAATAAAAAAATTGAATATAAATTGTAGTGTACTAGTCTTTGATATAATCTTCCCACATAGTACATACAATTTTCTCACGTTGAACTTGCATTTCTCGATCATGTGACTGAGAAGACAAACCAACATTGTTACTTTGAGCCATTTGTTGGTCAATATCATCCACAACTAGATATAACTATAAGTTGTAATAAGTAAAAACGGTAGAAGTAATAAATTAGGTGTTGGTGTAAATGAAGAGAACAAATTTATTATTCAACAATCGGTTGATGTGAGTTAAAGTGACTATATGTTGGTGACAATAATAAATTTTATATCGGTGAGAATAATAAAGTTTAAAAAGTAATGATGTGATTATAAATTTTATTTACATATGAAATAAATGGTTAGTAGATATAAATGTGGGGTTGTTTTAACAAAATATAAACTTGTGGATCAATTTTTGTATTAGAAATATGTCAAATCATGATATGGAAATCCCATATCATGGTTTTTGGAGAATATGGAATCACATCTCATGATATGGAATCATGAGATAGAATCAGCATAAAATCGCATGTCCAAACGCTTATTCCATCTCACGATACCATATCGTGATATGGTATCGAATGGACAAACGCCTACTAAGTGTCTTTATAGTTACCTAACGTTGCTTTCCAAGGAAGCTAATCGAATGAAGTTCGAATAATATTTTTGGATTCATTATTGTGTATATCGTTGGCGTTAGACAAAATTTAGGTTGTTTCTTATATCATGGTTTACTTTATTCTCTGTGTATATTTCATGTTTATTATATACTTATGCAATATTTTTATCTCCTCAAAATTGTGGATTTTGAAGGGTGCTTAATACATTTCCTATGGAATCACTTGAACCCTTACCTAGAATCTATTGGTTTTGTAGATATTTTTTTTAAAGAGGAAAGGGTCAAATATACCATTATACTATTGGAAATAGTGTAAAGATACCCTTCGTTATACTTTGGGTCAAAATATACCCTTCCCGTTATATATTGAGTCCAAATATACCCTTTTATTATACTTTGACACAAATATACCCTTAATTTTAACAGAATGACACATGTTAAGCTTAAGATTAAATGAAGAGGTAGAAGAGAATGAAGAGGTTGAGGAGGAAGAAAATGTTGGACAAGAGGAAGAAGTGCAGGCTGAGACTACAAGTATTCCTCCCTTAGACCTAATATTAGCTTAACAGATCATGTCGTTCTTGAAAGGATTGGTTGGTCATGGAGTGATTCCCTCTGTTCAAGCAACTCAAGCTCCCGCCAATCCCCCTATTGCTATCACTATCCCCAAGGTGGGAGGAAATGTAGGTAATGATGTTTTATTCCGTTCTTTGTTGAGTCTTGTTATGGATGGTAATGAGCATGAGATGTTGACCAAGTTCTTGAAGCTCAAACCACCTATGTTCTATGGTTCCGAGAGTGAGGATGCATATGAGTTCATCGTAGATTGCTATGAGAGGCTTCATAAGTTGGGAATTATCCATCAACATGGGGTTCAGTTTGTGACTTTTTCAGCTTCAAGGCGACACTAAGCAGTGGTGGAGACCTTATGTGGAATGCAAATCTTCAGTTTTACCCCCACTCACTTGGACCCATTTTCATGCTCTGTTCTTGAAGAAGTATGTGCCTGGGACGTTGATGGATCATAAGAAGGATGAGTTCATGGCTTTGGAGTAAGGTGGTATGTCTGTGGCTGCTTATGAGGCCAAGTTCCATGATTTGTCTAGATATGCTACGTAGTTGGTGACTACTGAGGAAGAGAGGATCCGTTTATTTATGAAGGGACTAAATTCTGAGGTGCAAGTATTGTCTGTTCATATGACCTCTGCAGGAAAAAACCTCAATGAGGTAATAGACTTTTTGAAGAAAGTGGAGGGAGTGAGGCAAAACGGTCAGGCTAAGGCTTTGGCTAAGAAAACCAAAATTCAGGCAACATTCAGGGATCTTACTCCAAAGGTTCAGGAAGGCCACAACTTGCAGCCTGGCCAATTCAGTCCGTTATGCCTGCTCCTACGGGTAATTACTCTGGAACTCCACCTCAGAATTTGATTCAGGATAGGCAGGGAGCCATACCTTTGGCGGGTTGCAGGCCATCTTTTGATCGTATATGTTACAAATGTGAAGAACCTATGCTTATGAGATGAGATTATCCCCACCTGCGCATGTTGGATTCTGCACAGCAACAATCTAGAGCAGTGGTACCCACGGGAAATGATAATAATGGTCGAGGGCGTCCACAAGGTGGGAGTGGAGGAAATCAGTGAAGCCGCACATATAGGGGAAATGGTAACGCATGCAGAGGTGCAATGCATCCAGAAAGAGAAGTCGTCCGTCAAGATGGCAAGGCTCAGTGTTATGCCTTTCCAGGCAAGACCGAAGCGGAGGCATCTGACGGAGTGATCACAGGTACTATTCTTGTATGTGACCGGATGGCTAATGTGTTATTTGATCCGGGTTCTACTTATTATTATGTGTTCGTGCATTTTGCCTCGGCATTTGCTATGATTTGTGATATACTTGATGCCCCCATCCATGTTTCTACTCCAGTTGGAAAGTATGTCATAGTCACCCATGTCTATCGTGCTTGTCCTATTTTGTTTGTGGGTTTTCAGACTTGGGCTGATTTGGTGATTTTGGATATGGCTGACCTTTATATAATCTTAGACATGACTTGGTTGTGCCCCTATTATGTTGTGCTTAATTGTAATACTAAGTCTGTAACTCTAGAAATTCTGCGAAGGGAAAATTTAGAGTGGGAAGGGGTGTACAAGCCTAAGCAAGCTAAACTCATATCCTCTATTTGGGCTAGGAAACTGGTAGGGCAGGGTTGTTGGGATTATTTGGCTCATATTCGGGATGTTGAGGTTCAGTCTTCATCTATTGAGTCTATTCATGTGGTGTCAGAATTTAGAGAAGTGTTTTCTAATGATTTACCTGGTATGCCTACGGATAGAGATATAGACTTCTGCATCGATTTAGAGCCTGGTACTCATCCCATTTCCATCCCTCTATATCGCATGGCCTCGATAAAATGAAGAGAGCTTAAGACTCAAATCCAAGAACTTCTTGATAAATGATTTATTCGTCCTAGTGCTTCCCCGTGGGGTGCTCTAGTTTTGTTTGTTAAAAAAAATTACGGTAGTATGAGGATGTGTATAGATTACCGCCAATTGAATAGGGTCATTATTCGAAACAAGTACCCCTTGCCTCGAATGGATGATCTTTTTGACCAATTGCAAGGTGCATCAGTTTTCTCTAAGATTGATCTAAGGTCTGGTACCATCAGTTAAAGATTAGACCTGAGGATGTGCCCAAGATGGCGTTTAGAACCCATTATGGGCACTACGAGTTTCTAGTTATGTTGTTTGGGTTGACTAATGTGCCCGCAACTTTTATGAGTTTAATGAATGGGTGTTCAAGCCATTTCTTGATTCATTTGTTATAGTCTTTATAGGCGACATCTTGGTCTAATCAAAAAGTGAGGAAAAACATGCCGACCATCTTCGTATTATTGTGGCTGTTCTTTGGAAACAAAGGTTGTATGCAAAAAAATTTAAGTGTGAATTTTGGCTAACTTCTGTTGCATTTTTGGGGCATGTAGTTTCAAAATAAGGGGTAATGGTAGATCCTCAAAAGATTGAGGCGGTTAAGAATTGGGTTTGACTTAGCTCTGTGACGGAAGTTAGGGGTTTTGTGGGGCTCGCTAGCTATTATAATTGATTTGTGAAGAACTTTGCTTCTATTGCCACTCACTTGACAAATTTGGGGAAAGAGGAGATACCATTCAAATGGACTGAAAAATGCGAGGAGAGCTTTTAAAATCTCAAGACTCTCTTGACCACCACACATATTTTAGCATTGCTGGTTGAAGGTAAGGATTTCATTATTTATTGTGATGCTTCACATTCGGGTTTGGTTGCTATGTTAATGCAGGATAAGAATGTCATAGCCTATGCATCGCGACGGTTGAAGGTGAATGAGAGAAATTATCCAACACGTGATTTGGAGTTGGAAGCGGTAGTGTTTTCTCTTAAGATATGGCCGCATTACCTTTATGGTGTTGAGTTTGAAGTGTTTACTAATCATCGTAGTTTGCAGCATGTGTTCACTCAGAAGGATCTAAATTTGAGACAGATAAGGTGGATGGGGCTACTTAAGGATTATGATGTCACCATCCAATACCATCCGGGTAAGGCTAATGTAGTGGAAGACGCTTTAAGTCCAAAAATGGTAAGTATGGGTAGTCTATCTTGCTTGAGTCTAACTAAGCGATCTTTGGTTAAGAAAATTCATACATTGGAGTCTAAGTTCATGCATTTAGGCATCTCATAAAAAGGTGGGGTGTTAGCTAGCATTGAAGTAAGGGCCACATTCATTAAAGAGATCAAGGCCAAACAGTTTGAGGATGAAAATTTGAATGAACTTAAGAAGAAGACTATGATTGGTAAGTCACAAGAGACTACTCTTGATGCGGAAGGTGTGCTCAATTTGAAAGGATGGATTTGTGTTCCTCGAGTTAATGACTTGATTTAGAAATTGTTGACAGAATCCCATGGTTCGCGATATTCCATTCATCCGAGTGTGACCAATATGTACCGAGATTTGAAGCAAATTTATTAGTGGCCGGGCATGAAGAAGGATATAGCGGAGTTTGTGACTAAGTGTCAAAATTGCCAACAAGTAAAGTATGAACATCAAAGGCCTGCAGGTTTGCTTCAGAGAATACCAATTCCGGAATGGAAGTGGGAAATGATAGCCATGGATTTTGTGATTGGCCTTCCCAAGACTTTGGGGAAAAATGATTCTATTTGGGTAGTGGTTGAAAGATTGACTAAGTCAGCCCATTTTTCCCGATAAGAATAGATAATAATACTGAACAATTGGCTAAGGTGTATGTGAAGTAGATAGTGAGGTTGCATGAAATGCCTCTTTCTATCATCTCAGACCGTGGTACGCAGTTCACCTCCAAGTTTTAGAGGAAATTACATGATGAATTGGGCACACAATTCACTTTTAGTACAACCTTTCATCAACATTCAGAGAGGACTATTCAAGTGTTAGAGGACATGTTGAGGGCATGTGTGATTGATTTTGGAGGGTATTGGGATAAATTCTTACCTTTGTGTGAGTTCTCTTATAATAATAGTTATCGCTCCAACATAGATATGACACCGTTCGAGGTATTATATGGGAGGGGATGTAGATCACCCATAGGATGGTTCGAGGCTGGAGATGTGACACCTTTGGGGGTTGATTTAGTGAAGGATGCTCAAGATAAGGTGAGGATTATTCAAGCTAAGCTTCTAGCAGCCCAAAGTAGACATAAGAAGTATGCGGATCATAAGGTAAGAGACATGACATTTCAGACTGGTGAGAATGTTCTTCTTAAGGTATCTCCCATGAAAGGAGTGATGAGATTTTGCAAGAAGGGAAACCTAAGTCCACGATACATTGGTCCCTTTGAGGTTCTTGATTGTGTAGGGCCAGTGGCTTATAGATTGGCTTTACCTCGTAACCTATCGAGAGTTCATCCGGTATTTCATATGTCCATCTTGAAGATATATCATGGTGATGGGGATTACATCATAAAATGGGACTCAGTCGTGTTAGACAAGGACCTCCAATATGAGGATAAATTGATTGCACTTCTTGATCGTGACATCCGAAAGATGAGCACCAAGGAGATTAAGTCCGTTAAAGTTCAATGGAAGCATCGTCTAGTTGTGGAAGCTACTTGGGAAACCAAGAAGGACATGCGAGACAAGTATCCCAGTTGTTCATCGATTCAGGTATTACTCCATTCTTTCTTTAGCCTATTTTTCCTAAGTTGTCACTCAGGGACGAGTGATGGGTAAATTGGTATCTATCATAACGACCGGTTTCCGTCATTATAGAAAATCCAACGGGGAAATATTTTGGGCTGGAAAACTTTTTCGTAGTTTGGAATTTCCCAACCTAGTCCAAAATTTGGATGAAATCGGTGTCAGTAAGGTATTCGGAAATCTGGTAACAATTGGGTCATCTAATTTTGAATTTGATCCCATGAGTATATAGCTAAGACGTTAAGTAACCCGTATGACTTTACGGAATTGAATTCGGGTGAGTAGAACTCCCGAAACTAATCTTAGAGTGAATGGGTACCTTCTAAGTGTCGTTGGTTGAAGGTGTGTTGTGAAATAGGGGTATTGGAATTATTAAATTAGCTCACTATTCCGTGCAAGCTGCTATGGCGGGAATTTGTGCCGCCAGGGCGGGGCTGTTGTAGCGAGGTGGTACCGTTGTGGTGGGACAGACGCGACTTCAGTCAGAAATAATCCCCAAAAATGTTTTATTCTACACTTTTCTACTTTGAGAGCTAGGAGACGACCCCATGTGCTTTCTTGACCATTTTTCACCATTCTTGAGGCTGAAGGTAAAGTTTTAACTCCCCAAATCCATTTTTCGATCCGTAGAACGTAATCTAATGGGTAATTATTGATGGGGGACGGTTTTGATCTAGAAATCATGGTGGAAAAAGCCCTAATCTAGGTAGGGGGATCATGGGTTTGACCTAGGATGGATATTAGTGATATAATCCGGGTAATTAGGTGTTTTTTATTCATCCTAGCATTGTATTGATTGTTTGTACACCAAGAACAAGCGGAAAGAATCCGGAAAGGGAAGGATCAAGTTTCTTAGGGAATTTCAAGATTTGTTCGAGGTAGATGATGGTTGTGATTTCATGATTTTGTGATATATGTTTGTTCTTGGTTAATTATAATACGTGTATGTATGCGAATGTTGCACTATTAATCACATTAATTGTAAATGAGGATAGATGAATGATGAATGCCATAAATCATGACTTGATTGTATGATTATGAGAATGTACTTTGTGATTGTGATCGTGGCTTGTTGAATTGATCGGGTGTTGTGTTTCAACACACTAACTTGGATCGGTTACCACGTTTCGGCATAAATATGGGATCGGTTGCGACGCTCCGGCATAAACATTGGATCTGATACCACGTACTAGTATGCTAATAGTTTGTGTGTGGGTCCCATGAGAAGATCATTGGCTTGTCATAACTGTGTAATTGAGAATTGTGAACTTGATCTTTATTCGTAATGATGTTGATATTGTATATGTTCAGTGTATGCATGTTATTATTGTATTGTATTGACTTATGTTATGTTGCACTTAGTGGGATATATAGACGTGTGATCCTACCAGTACACTGTGGTTGTGTATTGATACTGCACTTTCTCTTTCATTGTTGAGTACAAGGCATCTTCAAGCGACTATGGACAAACCTCATTTAGAAGATCAGTGATCGTCATCGAATTCAAGGGTGAGTTAGTTCTTCCAGGCTGCCATGAGTTCTTTTTCTGTTTATGTCCACATTCCGGACTTAGACTAAGTTCTTTAGATTTCTTATTCTTAGTATGGGGTTGTGCCCCTTTTTGTTTAGACTTATGGATCTTGTTAGAGTTTTGGTACATTGACTTTAAGGTTCTAGGTGTTACATCCACATTTGTTTTAGTTGTTAGACTTTTGTTTAGAGTTTATGGGAACTCCCTAATTCTTTCCTTAGCATTTAAACTTGCTTTCGTACCCTTAAATGCTTTAGTATTTTGATTAAGTTGGTTAGCTAATTAGTATGAATGGTTCTCCCACCGGAGGGTTAGGGTGGGTGCCAATCACGATGGTCTGAGTCGTGACAATAAGCAATTACCTGATATATTGACGAAGTCTTTGACAACAAACAAGTTAATCTATTTGAGGGTATTTGCTTGGTGTTTGTAACTTTGATCAAAGGGGAATATTGAACAACAATTTTAGGGTAAAACTTACCTGCACTGGGTGTATACACCAATCCAATACATGCATGTCATGTGTTTAAATTTAAAGTTCATTTTACTTAATTAACATGTGTTTTACTTCGTTAAAACACATATAATGAAAATTGTTGTAGTTTGGTGTATACACCCGATGTGGATAAGTTGTTTCCGCAATTCTATGTAGGACCTGGTCAATTAAGTTGGTTAGTAGTGTCCTATATTGTCGGCATAGCTGTTAGCAGACCATGGTGCAGTACTTTCTAGTTTGTTGTTATTAATTAGTCGTTGCTTAGTTAATGGAAGTAGTGGTAATCTAGTGACTTAGTAGTTTGTTTATTTTCAAGTCTATAAAAAGTTGTACTCTCCTTTGACTTAAGATACAGAAAAAACTAAGACGTTAGCATACAATACTCTTAACTTTGAGCCTTTGTTTTTCTCCAAGTTTTCTGTCTATTCTCTCCAACACTCCAACGGAGGATTTAGTGTGGTTGCCTCTCACGGTAATTATTACTAAAAAAAAGTGAATACCAACCTAAAAATTACCGACCTCAAATGGAAATCGGTATTTTCCGACCTCCGGAGGTCAATATTGTTAAAAAGAATAAAAAATAAAAAATAAAAACTTTAGAAAATTGACTTCAAAGAGTCGGTTTTTATGCAAAATAAAGCGGGAAAATCAAATACCGACCTTTGGAGGTCGGAATTTTTTCTGAAAAATATGTATTACAATTAAAACTGACCTCTTGATGTCGGTATTAAATAAATAAATAAAAAATTATTTCTCTCAATTATATATAAAAAACAAAATTGAGAAATATTTTGAATTAATTTTATTTAAATCCTCTTCCGGAGGACCATTTTGTGTGAAATAAAAAATAAAAAAATTATAATACCGACTTCCGGAAGTCGGTAAAATTAAATATTATGTACTTAAATTAATTTTCATTAAAATATTTATATAGTGACTTCCAGAAAATTAATAAATTTAATGTGATACCGACCTTATGAGGTTGGCATTTTTTATTTAATCTAATTACTTTTAATTAAAGCGACATCTGGAGGTCGGTTTGTTTGAAATATTCCTATTAATCATAATTTTGCTATTGTGCATAAAACTAAATTTTTATTTTACGCCTACAATTAATTGTTTCAAAAAGTGTAACTATTTTGTATACTTTTATAAATAAAAAGTTAGAATTCATGGAATAAACAAAAAAAACACCAATAATCCATATTTAGAGTATGAAACTACGTTGATATGAATTAAGAGATAATTATACTTATATTTCTAGAGTTATGTACAAATTCTATCAGTCCATCGTTAAATCATGAACTTAATATCTCATGTAATGATGTAGAGGTGAAGAGCGAGCATATAATCCCTTCGAGTTTGAAATGTGCCATAATACTCATAGAAATGTCATGATAACAATTAATTAAATTTATATTTATAATTAATTGTTTAATTATTTGTACGTATAACCTTGAATGTCTTATCTTGTTTTATGAAATATACAATAGAACATCGTAAATTACTATACAAAGTAAGTTCTATCAAGATTATTACGTTCGATCTTGAATGGATGTCAAGTGTAGTGATCATATCGTAGAAAATGACATGTAAAGGATAGTTTATCGGAGTACGAAATACGTTGATTATATACTCTTCGAGTAGTTTAACAAATAAAGTCTTATATATTAGTGGTTCAAATATGAAATACATTATCAATTAAAGAAATACCGATGATCAATTCAAGGAGGTTTATATATTAAATTTTATATTGATAAATTTATATAATTGGACGGTGTATATATATATATATGTGTGTGTGTG
>JAJOOS010003605.1:0-22039 GCA_029582725.1 Solanum chiquidenum | reverse complement strand
TATTGTGATTGTTTGTAGACCAAGAACAAGCGGAACGAATCCGGAAAGGGAAGGATCAAGTTTCTTAGGGTTTCAAGCTTGTTTCGAGGTAGGTGATGCGTGTGATTCTATGATTGTGTGATGTATGCTTGTTCTTGCTTCATTATGATACTTATATATGTATGAATGTTGCAATGTTGATCATACTAGTTGTAAATGAGATAGATGAATATCATTGCCATGAAATCATGCCTTAAATATATGATATTGATGATGTACTTGTGTTTGTGATTGTTCAATGTGAATGGGATCAGATTTCCACGTTCTGGCATAACTAACTTGGATCGATTGCCACGTTCCGGCATAAAGATGGGATTGATTGCCACGTTCCGGCATAAAGATGGGATCGATTGCCACGTTCCGGCATGCTAACTATTTGAGTTTAGGTTCCGTGAGAGGACCAATAATGTGCTATAAAATGTAAAGTTGTTGGTTGTTCATAAATGTTGATAATGTTGTATATGTTGATATATATGCATGTGATTATAATGTTATTTGACTTGTTTATGTTACACTAGTGGGATAGCCGCGTGATCCTACCAGTACACTGTGGTTGTGTACTAATGCTGCACTTGCTCTTATTTTTGTTCAGTACAGGGCATTTTCACGCGACTATTGACTGACCTCGCTTAGAAGATTAGTGATCTTCACTTCGAATACAAGGGTGAGCCAATTCTTCCGGGCTGCCATGGGATTCTCTTTCGTCTATGTCCATCATTCCGAACTTAGATATTTGTTCTAGTTAGTTGATTAGTTCATTAGTTTGGGGATGTATCCCTTCTTGTTTAGATTTGGATCATTTGTTTAGATGTTTTGGTACAATGAATTTCAGGTTCTAGGTATTAAATTTCCACTATTGTTAGTTAATTAACTTGCTGTCGTAACTTAATTGCCTTAGTTTTGGTTTAGTTGCTTAGTTTGGGTTGTAGTACTGATAAGGGATTTATTCGCCCTAGTGCTTCCCCATTTCTATCCCTCCATATCGCATGACTCTGGCAAAATTAAGAGAGCTTAAGGCTCAAATCCAAGAGCTCCTTGATAAGGGATTTATTCGCCCTAGTGCTTCCCCATGGGGTGCTCCAGTTTTGTTTGTTAAGAAGAATGATGGTAGCATGAGAATGTGCATAGATTATTGGCAATTAAATAGAGTCACTATTCAAAATAGGTACCCCTTGCCTAGAATAGATAATCTCTTTGACCAATTACAAGGTGCAACCATTTTCTCAAAGATTGATCTAAGATCTGGTTACCATCAATTGAAAATTAGGCCTGGGGATGTGCTCAAGACGGCGTTTAAAACTCGTTATGGGCACTATGTGTTTTTGGTTATGTCTTTTGGTTTGACCAATACGCCTGCAACTTTCATGAGTTTGATGAATGGGATGTTCAAGCCATTTCTTGATTCCTTTGTGATAGTCTTTATTGATGATATTTTGGTTTATTTGAAAAGTGAAGAAGAGCATGCCAACCATCTTCGTACTGTTTTGGGTGTTCTTGGGGAATAAAAGTTATATGCTAAATTTTCAAAGTGTGAATTTTGGTTGAAATCAGTTGCATTTTTGGGGCATGTAGTGTCAAAAGAAGGTGTAATGCTAGATCCTCAAAAGATTGAAGCGGTTAGGAATTGGGTTAGGCCTGGCTCTGTGACGGAGGTTAGGAGTTTTGTGGGACTCGCTAGCTATAGCTATTATCATCAATTTGTTAAGAATTTTGCTTCAATTGCTACTCCCTTGACCAATTTGACCAAAAAGGAGATACCATTTGAATGGACTAAAAATGTGACGAGCTTTCAAAACTCAAGACTCTTTTGACCACCGCACCTATCATAGCATTACCGGTGGAAGGTAAGGATTTTATTGTTTATTGTGATGCTTCTCATTCTAGATTGGGCGTTGTGTTATTGAAGGATAAGAATGTTATAGTGTATGCGTCGTGCCAATTGAAGGTGCATGAGAGAAATTACCCAACCCATGATTTGGAGTTGGCGGCGGTAATATTTGCTCTTATAATCTGGTGGCACTATCTTTATGGTGTTAAGTGTGAAGTGTTTAATTTGAGAGAGCGAAGATGGATGGAGTTACTCAAGGATTATGATGTGACCATTCAATACCATCCGGGTAAGGCTAATGTTGTGGCAGACGCTTTGAGTCGAAAAGCGGTAAGTATGGGTAGCTTAGCTTATTTGAGTGTAACCAAGCGACCTTTGGCCAAAGAACTTCAGACCTTAGAGTCTAAGTTCATGCAGTTGGGCATCTCTGAAAGAGGCGAGTGTTGGTTAGCATTGAAGTTAAGGCCACATTCATTGAGGAGATCAAGGCCAAACAATTTGAGGATGTAAATTTGAACGAACTCAAGGAAAAGATGGCGAATGGTAAGGCACAAGAGGCCACTCTTGATGCGGATGGTGTACTCATGCAAAAAGAAGGATTTGTGTTCCTCGAGTTGATTGCTTGATTCAAAATTTTCCTGCAGAATCTCATGGTTTGCGATATTCTATTCAGCTGGGTGTGACCAAGATATATAGAGATCTGAAACGAATTTATTGGTGGTTGGGCATGAAGAAATACATAGTGGAGTTTGTGGTGAAGCGCCAAAATTGCCAACAAGTGAAATATGAGCATCAAAGGCCTGCAGGTTTACTTCAGAAAATGCCAATTTCGGAATGGAAGTGGGAAATAATAGCTGTGGATTTTGTTGTTGGTCTCCCCAAGACTTTGGGGAAATTTGATTCTATTTGGGTAGTGGTTGATAGATTGACTAAGTTAGCCCATTTCATTCCGGTAAGAACAAATTATAACGCTGAACAATTGGCTAAGGTGTATGTGAAATAGATAGGTTGCATCGGGTGCCCCTTTCTACCATCTTAGATCATGGTACCCAATTCACTTCCAAGTTTTGGAGGAAATTGCATAATGAATTGGGCACACAACTCACTTTTAGTACAACCTTTCATCCACAGATGGATGGACAATCTGAGAGGACTATTCAAGTATTGGAAGACATGTTGAGGGCATGTGTGATTGATTTTGGAGGGCATTGGGATAAATTCATACATTTGTGTGAGTTCTCCTATAATAATAGTTATCACTCCAGCATTGACATAGCACCATTTGAGGCATTATATGGGAGGGGATGTAGGTCACCCATAGGTTAGTTCGAGGATGGAGATGTGAAACCTTTGGGGGTTGATTTAATGAATGATGCTCAAGATAAGGTGAGGAGTATTCAAGCTAAACTTCTAGCAGCCCAGAGTAGACAAAAGAAGTATGCAGATCATAAGGTAAGAGACATGGAATTTCAGAATGGTGAGAACGTCCTTCTTAAGGTATCACCCATGAAAGGGGTGATGAGATTTTGTAAGAAGGGCAAGTTAAGTCCGCGATATATTTGCCCCTTTGATGTTCTTGAATGTGTAGGGCCGGTGGCATATAAATTGGCTCTACCCCCTAATATATCCAGTGTTTATCCTATATTTCATGTGTCTATGTTGAAGAGATATCATGGTGACAGAGATAATATCATTAAGTGGGACTCAATTGTGCTAGACAAAGACCTCCAATATGAGGAGGAACCAATTGATATTCTTGATCGTGATGTGCGTAAGTTGAGGACCAAGGAGATTAAGTCCGTGAAAGTTTAATGGAAGCATCGTCCAGTTAAGAAGCTACTTGGGAAATTGAGAGGGACATGCGGGACAAGTATCCCTAATTGTTCGTCGCATCAGGTACTACTTCATTCTTTTCTTAGCCTACTTTTCCTAAGTTTTATCACTCGGGGATGAGTGATGGGTAAATTGGTATCTATTGTAACGATCGAGTTTCGTCGTTATAGAAATGCCAACGGGGGGAAATTTGGGGCCGGAAAAACTTTTTCGTAGTATTTGTATTTTCCCAAACTTGTCCAGATTTGGACTAAATCGGTGTCCTTGAGGTGTGGAAAAATCTGGTAACAATCGTGTGAGCTGATTTTGAGTTTGATTGCATGAATAGTTATATAACTTGTTAAGGAAACCGTACGACTTTATGGGATTGAATTCAAGCGAGTAGAACTCCCAAAATCGATCTTAGCGTAAAGGGTATTTTCTGATAGTCGTGGGTTAGAGGTGTGTTGTGAAAGGGGATTTTGGAATTCCTTCAATTAACTCTCTGGTTCCGTTTGTGCTGCTTTGGCGGGAGTTTGGCCGCTCTAGCGGGGTCCCTACAGTGGGATATGGGGCGTTGTGGCGGGTACGACGAGACTTAAAATCGTAGGTGAAAGATGAATAGGTCACTGGTTCAAGAATGCCGCCCTGGTGGGAAGTTGGGTCACTCTGGCGCCGCCGCTACAGCGGGGTGAGGGCCGTTGTGGCGGGCCAGACGCGACTTAATGTCGTTAATAAACCCCTAAACGACCTCATTATGCACTTTTCAACTTTTTGAGCTAAGGAACAAATCCCAGGCGACTCTTACTCATTTTTCACCATTCTTGAGGCTAAAAGTAAACTTTTCACTCTCCGAATCCATTTTTCGATTCGTAGAACCTAATATAAATGGTGAATAATGATGGCGAAGGATTTTGTTAAATATTCTATGGTGAAAACAACCCTAAATTGGTTAGTTGGGATCATGGGTTTGATCTAGGGTTCATAGAATTGTTATAGTTTCGGGTAATTAGCGATTGTTTGTTGATTTCCGTATTATTATGATTGTTTGTAGACCAAGAACAAGCGAAACAAATACGGAAAGGGAAGGATCAAGTTTCTTAGGGTTTCAAGCTTGTTTCGAGGCAGGTGATGGTTGTGATTTTATGATTGTCTGATGTATGCTTGTTCTTGCTTCATTATGATACTTGTATATGTATGGATGTTGCAATGTTGATCACACTAGTTGTAAATGAGATAGATGAAATATCATTGCCATGAAATCATTACTTAAATATATGATCTTGATGATGTACTTGTGTTTGTGATTGTGGTGTGTGAATGGGATCGGATTGCCACGTTCCGTCATAATTATGAGATCGGTTGCCACGTTACGACATAAAGATGGGATCGGTTGCCACGTTCCAGCATGCTAACTATTTGAGTTTGGGTTCCGTGAGAGGACCAATGATGTGCTATAAAATGTGTGAAGTTGTTGGTTGTTCATAAATATTGTATATGTTGATATATATGCATGTGATTATAATGTTGTTTGACTTGCTTATGTTGCACTAGTGGGATAGCCGTGTGATCCTACCAGTACACTGTGGTTGTGTACTGATACTGCACTTGCTCTTATTTTTGTTGAGTACAGGGTATCTTCACGCGACTATTGACCGACCTCGCTTAGAAGATCAGTGATTGTCGCTTCGAATTCAAGGGTGAGCCAATTCTTCCGGGCTGCCATAGGATTCTCTTTTGTCTATGTCCATCATTTCGGACTTAGATATTTGTTCTAGTTAGTTGATTAGTTCATTAGTTTGGGGATGTATCCCTTCTTGTTTAGACTTGGATCATTTGTTTAGATGTTTTGGTACATTGACTTTCAGGTTCTAGGTATTAAATTTCCACATTTGTTAGTTAATTAACTCGCTTCCGTAACTTAATTGCCTTAGTTTTGGTTTAGTTGCTTAGTTTGGGTTGTAGTACTGGTTCTCCCACCAGATGGTTAGTGTGTGTGCCAATCACGACGGTCTGGGTCGTGACACTTATTCTCATTTCTTCATCTTGACCTTTCAAATTTCTCATACAAATAAAAAAAATATATAAATGAGTAATTTTTCCTTAAAGACAAGAAATTAAAGTAGATATATGTATGTTTTAAAGTTAAATTTCATGCTCTATCTTTTTTATATTTATTTTAATAGTATTCGACCTTTCAAATTTCCATGTGACTTTTCATGTTTCTATAATTTTTGTCCTATAAATTTTAACTTTTTCAAGAAAGACTTTTATTTACTACGACTCCTACAGTTCTTGTGTGTAGGAGCTCTAAACAGGTGAAATTATGTCACAATTTATGGTGAAAGTTGTGAGATCCCCTTACACAATCACGAGAATAGACAAAAATTCAATTACCAAAGCATCGGAGCTTGGTGTGTTAGTTTTATTACTTATTTGTAGTAATTAGAATTATAATAAAATTTATTTTTTTGAGTAACTTACAAAAATGACTATATTTATAGGGTTATTAAAGTTCAATAGCTACAAGTATGTTATTTATATAAAAAAAAAATGACTACAATTTAAGTCTTTTTCTAGCTGTAGTTTTGTCTATGTTTTTTATTTTTCTATTTATGTTCTGATATAGTTTTAATTACAATAAACTAAATAAGGAAAATGTGTTAATTGTATAGTTAGCATATGAATATTTTGAATTCAAATTGGTATCTTTATTTATAAAACTTAAAGTATTAATATATCAAGGATACAAGTATTTATAAAAACTTAATGTATTAATTTATCAAACAAGATAAAGCATAACAATTTAATATATGAACACGACAATTTGAAAAATGGATACACTATTGTTAAACAAAAAATGAATACACAAACATAGTATACATATGAATACATTATTGTTAAACAAAAGATGGATACATTGGACAACTCAGAAACAAGAAAAATGAAAAATAATAGAATGTGTAGGTATCAAAGTGTGTAAGTATCTGACCGTATAAAAAATTAAATAAAGACAACAAACGTAAATATCTTTTGGTCAAATTTTTCCTATTATTCTTGAGGTATATATGGTGTTAATTCAGGTAGGTATTTGTTTATAAAAATATAGTATTAATGTATCCAACTATACTTGTATTACCTAATCAACCTTTCAAATTGGATAGATTACTTATGTATCAAGATATACTTGTATTCACAAATCACCATTTCAACTTGTGTTAATATTACAATGCAAATATTTATGTATACAAGTATTCTACTATATACAAATTTGACAATCACACAAACCTCAATCTCTTTTTGCTTATGTTCTTCTGTACTTTTTTTTTACAACTATAGCCTTTGTAATGGAGAAACAAATATTCTTTATTTGAAACCTTATAAAAATAGATGAAAAAATAAATGTATACAAATATAATCTTCATAAAAACAAAAAAAAAAATTCAATTAGAAGATACTTTTTTTTCTCAAAGACAGGACCAATGGTCCATTCTAGTAAACAAAAGGAAATGATACAGACTTGGTTTAAGCCCAAGTTAGAAAAATAAAAATAAAAATGAACCAGGCGTAATTAACAAGACAACGAACACAAAATAAAATAAAAAAGACAAAAGCTCTAAACAGTCATCGGAGAAGATGATGAATTCAAATCACAAAGATTGATCCTAGAGTTATGCAAAAGGATCTTAAATTGGAAGGAATTTGAGGGGAAAATATGGAAAATTTGTGATAAAGAGATATTGATGAAAGAGAAAGTATTAATGAAGGTAAATATGAGGACCCAATCACATAAAACGTGCTAGACATAATTAATTATGTGTGTAATAATACTTTCCTATTTAATATTTAATAACTTTCTATTTATTTGTATATAATTAACTTTGCTATTTATTATGTGGTTATATCCATGTAATATAAAAAAATAAACTGTAGCTATTTATTTTAAATGTATATTGGTGTTTGCCATATGTTGTAGTGTTTTCCTTTTTTTTTATCTCTCTTCATATAGTTGGATTGTTGTTTTGTTAGCAACTTGCTTTAATTTCAAATTTTTATTTTGTATGTTCAAATATTCAATTTTCATTATAGAGAAAAAACAAAAAGGAATGCCTAATTGTCTTGCTCATGTATATATTTCTTTCTTTTTTTTGTTCTTTGTACTTCTAATTTCACATATACATTAACCTTCATCTGTAAGATTGAATGTGATAAAATGTTTATTCTCTTTATTCTTTTTGGAAAAAAAAGAGAGAAGGTGAAACATATAGCATTGGATTAATGGTGGATAAGTTATGTATGAAGAGAAAATTAAATTTTATATAAAAATAGTAGTTATGTTCATAAATATTCTGATATTTAAAATATAAATAATAAGAATTTTTACACCTTAATTTAAATATTTATAATTAAATAATCAGTTTAAAGTGCTTGTGGATAAAATTTTAATATAATATTTTGAACACATTCATTACAATTATCAGGAGATTCAAAAGGCAAAGTAAATAAGTTGAAATGTTTTGTTTTCCGTTCACTCAAAATTAATCTTACACCATTTTTGGTACAAAAAGTAAATAATACCTATCAAGTTTTTAATTGAAGAAACATTAATTTTGCACCATGGGTTGCAGAGGATTAATCTCATGCAATCTTTTGATCTTCTAACATTATTCTACCAACAAAAGAAACTTTTAACACTATCGAGAAATTTAATTTAGATAGTTGTTATCTTTTCCTTTTTGCTTTACAAACTTATTTTTTGACTTATTAATAGAGTTTATTTTATTAACTTCTCATATTATTTTCTTGGTGCATCCACTTGGAGGTCATGAAATTGGAGTGTCACAATTAGTAGTAAGATAAAGTAAGAAACCTCAACTAGACATATTTTATATAAAAAAAATTCAAATCATATTATTTAATAATATTTATTTATTAAAAAAATAATATACTCATTAATACGGGTTTCGCGTGTCCAAAAACTAGTTATATTAAAAGTGGGAAGCCACAAAAATAAAAAGGTGAAATATCATTTTGCACCTACACTTAATTTAGTATATTATAAAATATCTAATTAGTTAAATACTAAATAATAATTATAACATATTATGATTAAATATTAAAAGTGGAAAAGCGTTAAGTCAAATTAAGAAAGACGAAAATATCCATAAAAAGATATTAGATATTTTTATCCTTTTAAATATTAATTAATTACATTTGTTATATTTTTGGTTTTTTTTGTATTTATTTTCATTGCACTTAATACTATTCGAAATAATTTTTTCTCTTCTTCATTTATTTATTATTTTTCTCCTTTATGTATTTTAAATTCTTCTTCATGACTCATATTTAATTATCTATTTGATTGTTACTCTAAATATCTATAACTCTTATTCTTTTCATATTCATAACTTCCCGTTATTAAGAGATGCTATCTATAAAGTTCTTAAATATATTATTTGTTTTACAGTCTTTTCGTATTTCAACCTCATCAGTTTTATCTTTTGAGCTTCCACCTATAATTAGTATTAATAATTATATATTACTCATATTTCTTATCTTGCTTGCACTATATAAAGGTGTACCAAAGAATAGTAAATTACAATTCTCTTCTTTCTGTAAAAAAGAATTATTGTTTTGGATTTTGCTCAATACTATCTGGACAAGTAAATCTATTTTCTTTTGTGTTTAAGAGTTTATTTATAAGGTAACATGAAATTAATATTATTAGTTTCTATTTGATTCATGTTTTATTTTGACTTGGTGAAGAAGATTCTTGAATTTTGATTGATTGTGGAAGAAGGTGTTGATAAGAAACCAAAATATTATATCCTGATGTTGTATTTCTTCTTCCATCTATATTGTTATGGTCAAAGTCTTAAAAAAGATGTATATGTTTCATATTTTTCTTTTATGCTTTTATTTGTTGTTTTTCTCATTATTAGACTTCTTTAATTTGATTTTCTATGAATCTTCAAATATCGTCGTAGTTCTGTAATTTTAATCATTTTATCGATCTATGAAAAATTATTTGGGACACACGTGCAAAGCACGTATCCAGAAACTAGTTTCTTAAAAACAAGGGAATTTGAAAGCATAGAAAGATATTTTTTTTGATAATAAATGGAGCCAAGCTACTATTAATATTCATTTTGTCCTAGATATACTTACTGAATTATTGGCCAATTTACCAACTGCTAAAAGAGAAGGGAAGAAAAGTCTTGACTGGGGCCAAGAGTAAGAACCATGAAATTCGTATCCCAAGGTTCGGACAAAAATATCGAAAATATACACAAAATTCAAACTTATCTTGATGTGGCTATTTATATTGCGTCTGAAGGAGAGCATATCTTTATGGTAAGTCACAGTGTGAACTCGGAAGAGTTCCCAAGAAGAATTTCTTATGAGCATTTCAATCACATCACACATGTCAGTTGTTGAATTTTTTTTTTGATGAAAACTCAGGGCATGTTTGAAGGACACCCATGGTAATTGGATTTGGTGTAATTGAGTATAATTACATTATCTGTCCTGTTTGGTTGACCATGTAATTACCCAGTCAAGAGGTAATTGAGTGTAATTGGCAGGGGTAATTACACTCTCTAATTCACTGGAGGGGGAGGGGGGCTGTGAATTGCTGGTAATTACATAGTGTAATTACAAGTTGATTACTTTTTAATTTCTTCCTTTTATTTTGATTTTTATTCTTTTCGTTTTAATGTATTTTTTATTTTTATTATTTTAAATTTTATTTTATTTTTACTATTCTAATATTTTCTAAAAATATTTTATTTGTATTTAATATTATTTATATTTCATTTTCTTCTCATTCTCAACCTTTACTTCATGTGATTTCATGAAACTTTTCGTATTATCTAAAAAACTTCATTAGTATAATTTTACGAGTATTCTAATTTTTAAATTAAAGTAAAATTCATTATTGAATAAAGTTATGAACTTACTTTTTTTCTTTTCTTTTAAATCATATTTATGTATGTTATGTTGAAATTTGACCATAAGAGTATTATGTTAATTTTGTTTTTTTTTATAACTTATGTTGTATTTTCAATTTCATTTGCTTTAGGAGTATTGACTCGATATTTTGCATTGCAAGCTATTTTTTTTAAAAGTTAGACTGATAGATTATCTTTTTGTCAAATGTTTTATAATTTTATGACATGATATTTATAATATTAATATTTTTGTCAAACATGCATTTCTTAATGTTCATAGAAGTTTTGTACTTTTAATTTTTATGATTAATTTGATTAAAATATACTAGATTGAAAAATATAAATTAAGTTTTTTTATACTATTAGTTAAGAACATATGCTTATTAATTAATATATTCTTAAAATACAATATGTATCTTAAATATTCAATTTAATATCATTTATAAAGTCCCTTATTTGTCTAATATATTTTTTAATTTTGTATAATTAGCTTTTATTTTTCAAATTTAATATAATTTTATGATTACAATTGTGTATCCAAACAAGATAGTGTAATTACACAGTTTCAAGCAAACAAGTCAGCATAATTACTAGGCTGTGTAATTACTAGCATGGTAATTACACCAATTTCAATTACATGATGGCTTTCCAAACAGAAATGCTAAAAAGACAATTATATTCTTAATCAATTAAATTAAATTCCCACTTTATTATCTTTCTAATTTCTCCAACAGTTTTCCCTTTTTTTTTTTACTATTTGTTGCTCATTGCTAAATGTAAGTGACATTTAATTATTTACTCTATCATTGTGAAAAAAAAGTTATAATGAAGATTTCTTGATCCGTAAACAATTTAGATTATAATGTAGTTTTTTTTCCTATATCTATTGTAAGCAAGAAGGGGTGAGTATACACATGTAAAAAATGAATGCAATTTAAGTTCAAACACTATCAAATAGCGACCCCATACTTAAGGACTACTTACATTTTCATTATGTATCAGATTCCTATTCAGACTTGACAAAAATTAACAAGATCATTCAGACTATTTATCGAACAATTTAAGTTCACCATTTTTATTAACAAGGTTTAGCACTCTATGTTTATTATTTTGTAACGACCTGATTCCGTCGTTAGGGAAAAGCCAATAGAGAAAGAATTGGGGTCAGAAAACTTTTTCGTAGTATTTGGATTTTCCCAACCTTGTCCAGATTTGGACGAAATCGGAGTCTTTAAGGTGTAGGGAAATATGGTAACAATTAGGTGATTTATTTATAATTCTGGTTACATGAGTGGTTAGATAACTCGTTAAGGAATCTGTACGACTTTACGGAACTGAATTCGAGCGAGTAGAACTCCCGAAATCAATCTTAGCGTGAAGGGTATTTTTCTAGCGTCGTTGGTTAGAGGTATGTTGTGAAATGGGGATTTTGAAATTCTTTAAGTAGCTATCTTTTTCGTGCAACCCGCCTTGGCAGAGATTTTGGTCGCTTTGGCGGGGTTGCTGTAGCAGGGTGGTGGCCGCTGTGGCGGGCCAGATGCGACTTAAAGTCGTAAATAAACCCCTAAACGACCTTATTTGGCACTTTTCAATTAGAGCTAAGGAACGAATCCCAGGTGACTCCTACTCATTTTTCACCATTCTTGAGGCTAAAGGTAAGCTTTTCACTCCCCGAATCCATTTTTCGATTCGTAGAATGTAATAGAATGGGTGAATATTGATGGGGAAGGGTTTTGTTATAGATTCTATGATGGAAACAACCCTAATTTGGATAATTGAGATCATGGGCATGATCTAGGGTTCATAGAATTGTTAGCAATTTGAGTAATTAGTGATTGTTTATTGATTCCCGTGTTATTATGATTGCTTGTAGACCAAGAACAAGCAGAACGAATCCGGAAATAGAAGGATCAAGTTTCTTAGGGTTTCAAGCTTGTTTCAAGATAGGTGATGGTTGTGATTCTATGATTGTGTGATGTATGTTTGTTCTTGTTTCATTACGATACATGTATGTATATGAATGTTGCATTATTGATCACACTTTTTGTAAATTAGGTAGATGAATGATGATTACCATGAAATCATGACTTCATTGTATGATCTTGAGGATATACTTGTGTTTGTGATTTTGGTGTGTTGAATGGATCAGTTGCCACATTCCGACATAACTAACTTGGATCGGTTGCCACGTTCCGACATAACTAACTTGGATCGGTTGCCACGTTCTGGGATAATTATGGGATCGATTTCCACGTTCTGGCATAATCATTAGATCGGGTGCTACGTTTCGGTATGCTAACTATTTGGGTGTGGGTTCCATGAGAGGACCATTGAATTGGGTTCCATGAGAGGACCATTGAATTGTGTTGTGTATCTACTTGTGATGAGTTCATTCATATCTAATGATGATTGATATTGGAAGACGATATGTTGCTCTAAATTGATATAACTGTGATATGTGAGAATCGTTAAGTTGTTCATTGTTCGTATATGTTGATGATATTGTATATGTTCGATATGTGCATATGATTATATTGTTGTATTGACTAATGTATGTTACACTTATTGGGATAACCGTGTGATCCTACTAGTACACTGTGGTTGTGTACTGATACTGCACTTGCTTGTTCTTGTTAAGTACAGGGCATCTTCATGCGGTTATTGATAGACCTCAGCTAGGTGACTATTGAGCGTGGCCGGATTCAAAGGTGAGCCAGTTCTTTCAGGCTGCCATGGATCTCTCTTGTTTAAGTCCACTCTTTTCGGACTCAGACTTTTGTTTAAGGTGTTTGTTTTGTTTTGGGGTTGTACCCCTTGTTCTTAGACTTGTCGTTAGAAGAGTTTTGGTACATTGACTTTCAGGTTCTAGGGGTTGTTATTCCGCATTAGTTTAGTTAAGTTAATTGTTTAAACCTTGGGGAGTTTATGGGAACTCCATATTTTTATAGTCATTTAAACCTGTTTTCGTATCTTTAAATGCCTTAGTTTTCATAAAATTTGTTTGTTTGGGTTGTAGTAATGGTTCTCCCACCGGAGGGTTTGTGTGGGTGCCAATCACGACGGTCTGGGTCGTGACATATTTTGTCTCCCAAAATTTGTAATTGTAGTTTGCTACTAACTATGACAATCATAAAACACAAATCACCCCATTTATTCCTTTATGTCTTTCACAACTTAAATCACAAATACATTCCAAACTAAAGAAGAGAAGGTAAAATTGATCAAGATATGATATAAATAATATTTATTATATTGATTTAGTGTAAAGTTAGAGTAATCCACTTTTAATAATAGATGATGAAAAATGTAAAGCTTATGTGTTCATAAACAGTAATATCATACCACATAGATTACACGGGCATCCTTGTCTGCTTTATTGATCTTCTTGATGTGGGAAAGGGGAAGTAGTTGGTTGTTGAAAGCATTAACTTGCTCCATTTCCTTCTGCTGGTAGGTCCAGAACATCTCCAACTGCTCTTTCCTGTTGCTCAAGGAGTTGTTGCGTTGGATACACAGTGATTGCTTAGAGTTGTTTACGATGGAATTTTGGACGAGGGGTGATATGTTAGTCTATCGTTGTTAGAAGTGTTGGTGAGAGTGGAAAATATGGTATTGGAGAATCAATCTAGTAACCATATAGCAAAAGCCAAACCACCAACTTACCAGAAGTCAAAAATAAAATTTCCAAGCATAGGACTGGTTTGAATTCATCTTGTTGACCCTCAATTTAAGCTGTCTTTTGAAGTTGGTGACAACTTAGAGCTTATTTTTGCCATGATAATGGTATGAGAGGTTGCTGACTCAGGTGTAAGGTCTTACAAGTATCATAAAATTAACTTCTGAAAGTTCAATATGATGACATCCAAGATTGTGATGGTCCTGGAAAGGTCGAGGTACCTTAACCACTGCAACTATTACTTAAGTTTATATATTATAACATATGATCTACTTACATATATTGACTTGACCGCTCTCCCTTCACATTGTTTCCTCATTATCGTTGCTTGGTTTATAGGAATGGATTCCTTTCTTCAGAGGTGTAGGCTTTGATAGACTGGCATGAGATGCACCTGACACCTCACAATTTGGCCCCAGGAGGATTATTTTTATTATTCTTTTGAAGTATGAGCTGCAGTGGATGCTTGGTGGTCTGACGGGTGGTGGGAAGGTGTTGTTGCTAGATTTGATGTCTATGGAAGCGGTCATCTTCAAGTTTACTTCCCTGGTATGAAATAACAGTCCCAAGAAAACTAAAATGTTAAAATAGAAATAGAAAACAAGTAAAAGGAGAATTCTTGCTTATCGGTTGATGCATAGTAACTTTGCGTAAGAATAGCTCAACAACCAATGGATGTAAAATTGGAGTCTCTAATTATTTTAAATTCTTACATGAAATTATATATCTAATCTCAACATCGGCATAAATTGGCTTTCTAACTCAACAGTGGAAAATGTTTTAAATAATAGGCCTAGCTTCTTCATAATTTATTGTCCAGAATTTTGAATGTTCGATGTTGGTCATGGCCCTGATGCCCCAAGGTGTTTTTCCCTCTCAATAATAGGTGAATAGATATTATTGGAGATACAAAGGAAGAACGTGAGGACTTCACGATATTGGGTAGATGAAATATGGTTTGAAGTTAAGGAAACGAAAGACCTAAAGTCATTCATAAGCTCGAGTTTAACTCCTTAATCCAAGTGCAGTATCAAATAACGAGGGAGCTGCAAAAATGAGATAACTCACAAGCTTGTAAAATTAATGTTACTAGGTCTTAAGATCTTAAGCAAGGCCAAAGGTACAACTATAAAGGGACCTAGTTCTATTAATGCCACAACATTGGGAATCACTTGATTTTTGCAGTTCCCTGATTCTTTGATACTGCACTTGGATACATAAGTTAAACTTGAGCTTATGAATGACTCTTTTTTCCCTTAACTTCAACCCATTTTTCATCTACACCAATCTCTTTATGCCCTCACGTTCTTCCATTGAATCTCCAATAATATGTTCTCCTCTATTATTGAGAATAAAGTACCTTGAGGCATAAGGTCATAACCAACATCGAACACTAAAAATTCCGAACAACAAACTAGCCAGAAGCTAGCCCTACTGTTTAAAACTTTTTCCATTGTTGAGTTGGAAAGCGAATATATGAAAATACCGAGCTTAGACATATGATTTCAAGTAGAAAGAGGAATTATTATTGACTACTTTTACATCCATTGGTTGTTGAGTTATCCTTAAGTTGCAATGCATTAATCGATAAGTAAGAATTCTCTTTTTATTTCTTATTTTCTATTCTATTTTAGTTTTTTGGGACTATTATTTCTTACTAGAGAAGCAAACCTGAAGATCAGCGTTTCCACAAACATCAAATCCAACAACAACACCTTCCTTTCACCTGTTAGATCACCAAGCATCAACTACAAACCCTCTAAAGAATAGTCAGAATTATCCTTCAGAGGTTGGGTCCGAACTGTGATGTGTCCTGTGCATCTCATGCCCAATTTATCAGAACCTTCACTCAGTAGGAAGGAATCCATTCCTATAAATCAAACAAAGGTGATGAAGAAACATGGTGAATGTAGAATGGACAAGTTAATAAATGCAAGTAGATCATATGTTATAGTATACAAACTTAAGTTATAGTCACAGTTTTTAAGGTACCTCGAGCTTTCAAGGACCATCACAATCCTAGATGTCATCATATTGAACTCTCAGATATTTTTGTGATAGATGTATAACCTTAGACTTGAACCAACAACCTTTCATGCCACTATCATGGCAAAGAACCAGTAAGTTATCATCAACTTCAAAAGACAGCTTATATTAAGACTTAACAAGCTGAATTTCAACTGCCCTGTGCTTGGGAATTTTATTTTGAACTTCGCCTAAGTTGGTGTTTGGCTTTTGTAATTTGATTACCAGTCATTATATTTCTGATACTAGGATGGCCACTCTCAATGACATTTCTACTCCCCCTATATCCTTGCATTGAAGGATCTTCTCGGGTTATATTTTCAAAGTCCTCATCAGATATGTGACCAGCCATTAATGCACTTCTTCTCTTTTCACTTCTCCGGATTTCTACAAGATAAGGGAAGCCAAATTTACTATAATGCAAAGAAGATTTAAGTTAAGATAAACATAATTTACAACATTTTTCTACAGAGATTCAATTGTACATAGCTAAAGACAAAGACTTTCAAGGACTACAATTCCATAGGCAACTATGAGGTAGATCATATATCAGGTGTAATCTTAATCTTTATCAGCACATAAGCTTTAAATTCTTCAAGTGCATATAACCATCAAGAAGAACAAAGAATTCATTGATGAAATATGAAAAAATAATTATGACAACATTTACCAAATACATCAGACCAAAGACTAGTATAAATGATCCCGAGTTATAGTTAGAGGTTCTAAATTAGGCTAGTAATTAATTGGCATCTACACGAACATCAAAGAACAACACAAAACGTATAGAGGAAGTTGAAAAATGCATCTACATTAATAAGAATACCAAACATGCATGATATTAAGGATAACAATATAAATGCATAAGGGGAAAATGTAAAGGGAAGAAAAAGATAAAAAGAAGATCAAAACTGCATACTACACATTCAACACAATAGATCTCTGCAACATCGCAAGATAAAATAAAAATAAAAGAGCAAGGAGTAAGAAGTAATGGATTTTCCCAGTCGAACAAACATAAATGATAGTAGCGAAGAATATTAGACAGAAAGCAGAGATTTTTGCAAAGATTAGCTTCCAATGACCATATAAACAATGATAAAACAACATCAAACCACAACCCCAAATGAAAAACAAACAAAAATGTTCTAAATCCAAAGATAAACTAACCTTAATTTAAGAAAACTCTCAATACTTTTCAGTTACCAATAACAGATGTTTTTTCAAGAATTACCAACCAAGGACCAATAAAGCGCAAACCCCTATGAAAAATGAAATGGGGTTTGCTGATTTTCAAAGATTAACCATGTACAAGAACAAAAATATACAACATTGGACTAACATCCGGAAGACATCAAGTGATCACACTTATAGCAAATAGCTTAAGGTTGGAATACAAAACAAGCAGCAAAAGAGAACCCGGATTTTAAGAAAAATAAAAGGCTAAGCACGTAATAAATGCCAACTCGCCTCAAAAGTAGAAAATGTTTGTTTCTTTATCGAGAAATGGAGCTTTCGATAAAAGCCAAAGAATGCTGAGTTGGGTTTTTTTGTTCAACAAGCGGTTACGATTAGGGAAAAAGATAGATTAAAGGGTTAAAGAACAATACTATGGCACATTTACCAAGTACATCAACCACAAGGCTAGTATAATTTATTTCGAGCTATAATTGGAGGACTTAATAAAAAAAGTTCAGCCGCCTACCATACGTATCTTTCAAGAAAATATACTCTAAAATCGGCTAGTAGTTAATTGGGTTCAGGATTTCTAAAATATACTCCCAAATGCACACGCAAACGTACGTGGTCGTGCAAGTAATATAGTGACTCTAAAAGATAGTCAGATTATCGAACCCAAAGGACTTGTCGATTAACTATTTACCTAATTATATTAATTCTAATTATTTAGGAAAGTGTGACACTAGAGTTGATTTATATTTGAATACTACCAATGCAAGAATGAAACAAATATACTAACTAACAATGATTCAACTTCAAGATGAATGTTAACAATAGTTTACAATTTCAGGGCTACATCGTAACTAAGAATTCATGCTTTACAGGTCTTTTATGGATTTCAGATAGTTGTCAAACTATTGATTTACAAAGTTAATATTATGATCATGATATCCCGACCTCTAATCACCTATCGTTGAGTGGGGATGGATTGAATCAACTGGTGAGCACTAAAGTTATCATCTTATTTCGTAACCAAGCATGTAACTTATATATCCCTATCCTAGACACATATCAATTCAAGTGATATTCAAGAAAATATCATGCTCCTTATATTCAATGTTCTATCCCTCTATTCCTCTCTCGAGTTCAAAAGTAGACAATAGATTTATTCTAATGGTGATCAAGCATTGAAATAGTAATATAAGAACATAAGCAAAATTTCTGAGATTACCAACTTCATCCAATTAAATCAATGTTCAAGAATCATCCATAGTCGCAGCCCCAGAACAAAGGTTCTTATCTACTAATGCTAATAAAAAACTCAAAGATAATTTTTTTTATGCAAAGTACTATCTAAGAAAAGAAGAAGAGAAGAACCTTAATGGTGAATTCTACTCCGTGCATCTTGCACTTGAAAAGTATGATGGTTCCCTCCAAAAGAGACACAATGTTCTATTTATACGGTAGGGAAAATAATCTTTTTTCCTTCTTGGATTCAGAATCTTAAAAGCGGGGATTTTTCTTTGGGGCTTTCATGGGGCGGTGCGCCACCATAGAACAAAACCTGGACTTCATCAGTTTGGGTCCAATAGCACGGTGTGCTACCAGTGGGCCAGACCTGGGAACCAGTAGTTTAAGGCCTGGAGTGACGCGCCACCAGTGTGCCACAACCAAGATTTCTCTTGATCATTTTCTTTCATGCACTCCTCTGATTTGTTTCCAAGATTTTCTCCCTTGCTTCATCTTCTATTTACTTGATTCTTGCATCAATTCCCTGCAATATCTAATCACATGTCTTAGTGCACAGTTTTCACAATACTCATCAAAACACAACCAATAGAGTAAAGAATGATTTTAAAACTAAAGGTACATGCAAGCAAAGTATAGTAAATGAGCATAAAAATACGCCCAAGATTACCACCCCACACTTAAAACCATTGTTCGTCCTTGAATAACTTCCTACCCATTTATGCTAGAACTTCACCATTAGCACCTAAGGACTTGTCCACCCACAATTGCATTAACCAAACTCCTTTAATCATGTTTCTGTAGTTCTCCTCCCATGCAATAACACATGGCTTTGCTTGACACTATGTTCCTCTATAAGATATACCATAACCTCAATAACAAACTCCTTGCACACTAACCAGGCCAATGTGATCATGAATGAACAAAGAAAACAACAATAAAACCAAGAATGTGTCATGAGTGCCCTCACTATATTGGTAAAGTCCTTCTCTCAATACAATTTTATTTTCACAATCATTCAACTTTATAGGGCCAATTTTGAAGAATTAAGAACTCACTCTCGCAACCAATGTTTCAACATATATCACAACATGTCATAGGCTTGCCCTTAGTATATAGTGATATTGACACTGCATTCTACTCATGGAATCAACAAGACTTTCTTTGGTTGTAATGTCGGCTTTGATATAGTGACTTTCATCCCTAATGGACTTGTTTCACAACACGTCACTTTACCATTCTTCCTCTCTTAGCCTTACTTTCTCTCCTTTGCTCACACCTATAGAAATCCCCTCTTCACCGTTATTCCGCCATTAGCCCATAGCTAGCACTCACTATACTTGTTTCAATATATATCCCCTTGTTTTTTAAATGCAGGAAAAACGTTGCAAATTTATTCCTATGATATTTTCATCAAATCTCTCCTTCACTACACTCACCATCTACCTTTTAAGTCACTCTTTTTTTATACAACCTTTTTTCACCACAAAGTGCATTAAGAAACTTTATTGGGATCAAATTGAGACAGGTTATCAAAACAATGGATTAGGTTCATAGTGCGGCTAACAAAGAAATAGGTTACAAGGCTCAATGTGCTTCACTAGAGATAATGTCAAGGAGACGTAAACTGGAATTGAACGGGCCATACAAGGAAATGTCTAAATCATGTTCCACAACTTTATGCAAGTCAATTTTCACATACACATGGGGCAAGTTCTAGATGTTATTCTATGCAAGAAACCAATCAAACACTCACCACACATGGCACCATGATACACATAAAGGAACATAATTATTGCATGCTAATACACACACACATTGAGTGAATTCACACAATTAAGCCCAATTTCTTTCTTTCTAGAGTCCAATTAAAGAACCTATCTGTTTCTCAAGAGTTACGTTTTTAATCTACATGATCAAGCATGAATGACATCTAGCTAACTTCCAAGCGAGTCTTCAAGGTTCCAATGGTCGGATTTTCACTCCTACAAACCAACAGTTATTTTTCCCTTAATATGGTTCATCATCCATCCATCATTGGGACAAGTCACTACTACTACAACTCTCCTAAAAAAATAAAAAATAATATACCCGATTCAAAGGGACTATACTTGGGGAAAGAATCGAAAACAAAAGTTGTGGAACTCTTCCTAAAAAAAAGACTCAACATATAGGAATTCATTCTCACACCCCACACCCCACATTTAAAACATGGCACTGTCCGTGTGCAATAATTCAATACATAAGTGAAGAGTGAAATAAGTTTGTCACAACCCAGGGGTACTGTAACATCCCGTATCCTAGATAAACAAAAATGCAGATTTTGAGAAGTTGCAGGTGCAACCCACGGTTGCCATCCACGGACCGTAGGTCAGACCACGGTCCATGCTGGTGGTTCGTGGTTCACCACTGCAGCCCCTCTCAAAACCCAGCTCAGAAAATTGGCTAAGTCTCGACCCACGTACAGACCCACGATTTGTAGGTCAGACCACGGTCCGTAGGCCAGACCACGATCCGTGGTCTATGTTTGTGGATCAAGAATCCCTTACTCAGCCTCTGACATGAACTACGGTCGACCAGCACAAACCGTCATTTGATCCACGGTCCGTAGGTCTAACCGTAGATGAGGGTGAGCAGCCAGTTAGATGAAAATTGTTCATGGGGTCAACATCAAATGGTCATAACTCTTAGAACAAAAAAATTATATATCTCATAACCTATGATATGATAGATAATTGAATCCTCTTTCCAACGTCACTGAGTTTGCTAAAATCCGACCTCTGAGTAAAAGGTTATGCTCGTTTTAGTGAAGCCCTATCGGGCAGACTTGACCGACGACTTCAATCTACAGACCGTAGATTGACCTACGGCCCATAGGTCCCGTCCGTCGATCATTCCTACAGCAGTTAAGTCAGTGGTCTTTTGGTCTTTTCCTATTTTGTGTAACCCTTAAGCTACGTCGTTTAGACCCTAAATCACGAGATTTTAGTCAGTTTAAGCCTAGAAACATAACTAGAACTTACCTAAGTCAAGTCATTAATCAAAACGTAGAAAATTAGAACGCTAAGAGGAGAAAAAGGTCAAGAACCCTAGTTCAAGAAGGCAACAAGTTTCCTTCAGTTCCAGCTAAGAAATGAAAGGATTTCTCCGTGAAATTCGTCACCAGGTATGTGGGATTTCACTAGTTCCTTTCGCCCATTAGGTCCCTAAAATTCAGTCAAATTCTTGATTCCATGATTATGAACAGACCTAGGGTTTCTAGAATTTCAACAGATCATCATT
>JAJOOS010003604.1:0-19341 GCA_029582725.1 Solanum chiquidenum | reverse complement strand
TTTTTTTTATATATATTAAATCTTTAAAATATGTAAATTTTCTTATTAAGAGGTAAATGAAATTAGTGGGTCCCTTTTTTATTTTCTTTAATTTTTTTATTTTTTATTTTGTTGTCTTCTTCAATACACATTTTCTCCATTGAAACATCTCTTCCTCCATCTTCTTCCCCGCCTCTATCCACTATTTTCATTTCACTAATCTTTTACTAATCTGTAAAATTCAATAGCAATGTCATTTTATTGACGTCGATTTCACTCTATTATTTGTATCGATTTGGCAAATGTAAACTTTTTTAAATTTTGAGCGACCCATTTTGATTTCTAGATCATTCAAACATTTCTCATAATTTTTTTTTTTTTTTTGGATCAACTTTCTTATGCAATCTTCATTTCTTATTTGAGTTGTCAAGAAAAAATTGGCTTTCAAAAAAATCCATTCTCCAAGAGGGTAAATTCGTTGAGAGGGTTCGAAGAAGATAATGTGAATTTCTTCTTTAAAGTGACTTAAAAAATTGTTGAATAGTGAAGAAGAAGAAACGAAAGTATTGAAGGTTGGAATAATGGTGAACAACAAGGAAGAAGAAAGAGAGGGGGTGGGGGTGGGGGTATGCATTTATAAATTAATCAATTGATATAATTAATTTTAAAAAGTGTTTAAGAAAAAATAGTGAATAAGTAAAAAAGAAATAAAGATTAATGACATGGTGCCTACATGGTTATGATGTGGCGCTTACGTGGCTATGATGTGGTGGGTGAGAGTGGTGTTATAGTCTCAGGGTGGAAAAAAAATCACTTCAAAGATCTTAAGGAGGGTATTTAAACGCCCGTGTAGTTTAAGTACTAAAGTAAGTTATCCGACCAAGTTTAGGGGGGTTTTTATGTCTTTTCCCATCCAATAAATTAACAATATTGGTAAGTAGCTATTCTTTAATAAAATCATTTCTTTTTGGGGTAAATTTATACTACTTGACATCTACTGACTTTTTATTAATAATAAAAGTAAAAATTCTCAATAAAATAAGTACAAATCAGGAGAACTAGACCTTAACTTACCGATCTTGGTATGATAGCAAATTCACAAGCATGCATGAAGAAAATCAGTTATTATTATTATTATTATTATTATTATTATTATTATTATCAATATATCATTATCATATAACCAACACAAATGTATATATAATGCAAGAACATAAACGTCAAGAAGAAAGTCGAGTTATCAACATTAAAAGAAAATTCTTTTGTCTAAAGTAACATGAAGAATTTTTCATTTGTCCTTTTTTCTAAATTTGTCTAACAATACTTGATATTTAATTTGAATTTATTGAAACTTATTAAAATAATGAATGACATATGATTTTGCTTTTAGTCGCACCGATATAGGACTATATGTGTACTAAAACAAACTCTTCGATCACCTAACCATCCTAATTATTTTTTCTTCCATACTTTTTTTGTTATCGCATTGTTGCTTGGGAGAATATCTGCATCCATATTTTCAAAACATTGATTCCATATATCCTTTTCCTCATAGATGTCCCCGTCTTGTGAGTTAGCAAATTATTTATCTCTATCGAGTCATCTAGATGTGGCAAATAGGCCAGTTAGGTTGAATTTGACGAATCAATTTTATTAGATTGAAATTAATTGGACCGATTTAGGCTAAAAATGCGGCTCAAACTTAGTTTATCTAATTCTTACTAAATTTTAATATTTTTACATAATTTCTCATGAATCAATTTGAAATAGATATCACTAATGGTCTCGATATACCACCAATAAATTGAGTATGCTGAGAAATGAGAAGTAATCTCAGCAATAGCTTTGTCATCTTCGATTATTCTTTGGCCTCACTATCCAGCTCTTTGTGTGCTGAGATTAGTTTTGTCTGTTCACTCCACAATTTACTTATATAATGTTGTTTTAGCCATATAGGTACTACTCTCATCATCTTAAGTTATTTATCGTATATATATTTTTTACATAGTAATTATTTGTCGTATATTTCTTTTATATGATCCTTATGATTACACAATATTAATTAGGAGGAATTCTTAAATGTTTACTTTTATTTAAGTTTTAAGATATCATTTCTCTTCATTAATTATTTAAAGTCTGTTTCGATTAATTTTATTTTAAGTGTTTTTAAGTCAAAGTAGCTTTTAAGTAGTTTCATAGTATTCGAATTTTAACAAAAAACTTGTACAAATCTGATTTTGATCTAAAATAGCATAAATAAGTCAAACTTGTGACATTTGGTTATTATTGAAGTCAGTAATATGGTTAGCTCAGTTAGTTAATGTGGGCCTGACAGATAGGTGATTAGCACTCATAAGAAGTTAGTTAAAAAGTGCAGTGAGTTGGTTAGACTTCATGACAATTAGAATGAGTGATCATCTTGTATAAATACATTGTATTTATGTTCATTTTATTCATAATGAATACAATCTTCTTTCTTCTCTGGATACACTTTCATAGATCTGTAAGATAGATCAAAGTTCATGAATGTCAAACTCAATTGAGTGTTTAGATTCACAACTTATCATGGTATCAGAGCAGAGATCTCTGTTCTAGATCATCTTCGGCAAAGTACATCTTCCCAGCTTGTCATTAGCTTCAACAATGGCAGATTTGACAGTTGTCACTCTACCACATCATCATCCACTGTATTTACAGTTTTCAGATACACCAGGTGTAGCCTTACACACGATCAAGCTTACAGGACCAGAAAACTATGGGGTATGGAGTAGATCGATAAGGCTGGCATAATTGGTGAAAAATAAGCTAGGTTTTGTAGATGGAACCTGCCTGAAGTGTCTGTACAAAGATGAGTTGGCTGCTTAATGGGAGAGATGCAATACAATGGTTTTATCATGGATTAGCAGTACAGTGGCTCCAAATTTGCTAACTACGATCATGTATGCATCAAATGCTAGAAGAGTTTGGGAGGATTTCAAAGAAAGGTTTGACAAATCAAATCTCACTAGAGTTTATCAGTTGTGGACAAATGTTGCAAGCCTTAAGCAAGGTACTGACTCTGTCACTGACTATTATTCCAAATTAAGAGACCTATGGGATGAGTTTGATGTACTTGTACCATTTCCTTCTTGTGAATGTGCTGAAGCAAAGTCCTACACGAATCAATTGCATCAACAAATATTATTGATGTTTTTGATGGGACTGAATGAAACCTATAGTCATGTAAGGAGTGATATACTTCTTAAATCAGAAGCACCTAGTGTTAATCAAGCTTACTCTATTGTAGTGCAAGAAAAAAGTCAGAAAGTGTTAGGTGTAGTTGATTCCTACAAAGAACCACTTACTATGTTGGCTGGTAGAGGACAAAATTACAAAGGAAAAAAACCACTTCTAGATATTCCATGTGAGATCTGTGGATTCAAAAATCACCTTACAGCTGATTGTTACCGACTGGTAGGGTATCCATTAGATTTTAAAAGCAAAAGGAAACCTCCACAAACAGGATCCAATACATCAAGTTCTCATTGTTGACACCCAATTTTGGCCTAACAATTTCAAAATTCGTAACTTTTAAGTTTTCTTTATTTAATAGTTCAAATTTTTTTTTTTTTTTTTTTAAATAAGTTTATCGATAACTATCGTTATTTATCAAAATTTAAGATTCTTTTTTATTAGTTAATTTTGAAATTGTATTTTTTACGTGTCATTAGTTACGTTTATTATATTTTTTAATATTGATTTTATTAGTTATATTTGTTAATATATTCATTTTGATATTTTGCATAGTTCAGAAATTTATTCAAATATAGATAAGTTTTCGTATACGATTATTTTATTAACTAATGATTTCAACTCTTGATTTTTAGATAATGATATTGTACAATAAATGATTTTGAATTTTTCTATTTAATCTATTTCTTGGTCTTTAAATGGAGGGTGGTGAATTATTATTTTTAGGAGGGAAGAATTTCCTAAATGGCAAACCCTAGTTTTTTTTCCCTCTCCCATTTTCCTCCCTTAGCCTCCACCACCTTAAACCCCACCAGATCCCCCACCTCCCTCTTCCTCATTTTTCCGGCGAAACCTCACCGGAATACAACCAGAAAACCACCCTTTTCACGCCAAACCACCAGCCAAACAACCCCCATACCACCTATTTTACTCATTTTCCAGATCCACCGGCGAGCTCGAAGCTCGCCACCACCAAACCATCCTCGTCTCCGGCGAAATAGAGCTTACCGGAGCCCCACTGCAGAACAGTCGCCACCACCCAAAACCCCCAACCCTTTCTCTCTCACTTTTCTGCTCCCTCTTCATACACGAAACAACCGCCATGACCAACATATAAACGACCTCCATGTCCGCCGAAAACAACTCTGAAACCACCGGAGAATACTACAGCAGCTCACATATATACAACCACAGACCAAACCCACCACCAAACAACCGCAAAACCTCTCTTCATTTTTGCTCCTTTTTTTTCCAGCAAACCGTCGAGCAACAGATCAACAACACCAAACCATTTCCATCAGCAGCTCAGACCGGAAAACAGAACACATACCCATTTCTTGTCCCTCACACCACCAAGCTCTGGAGAGAGCTAGCAACGCCGGAGAATAGCCAAAACCAGTCAAAGGTCACGGCCAGTCCCTTACCCCCTTTCCCCTTTTTCAATTTTTTGTTCATTTGTTTGTTTTGTAGGTGTTTCGTTAACGCCGACGAACCAGAGCTCGTGCCAGCGAGCCATTTTCTGGTGAGAAGCGAGCTCCGAACTCGCACAACGAATTAGCTACCAGCAAGTCCCAGACCCCAACTTCGGTGATGATTTTACTCGAACCTGCCAAGCTCCGACGAACAACGAACGGACCAGACCCACCTGAACTCCAGTGAACATTCAACAACCAACCTAAAAGTCATGGCAACACGCCTAAAAATAGCCGGATCTATCTAAGAAAAAAGCAACCCCAGGTGACCTTCTTTCATTATTCACATTTTAGTACATATTTGTGTGTATGCTTTTGTCTGTTAATTAATTTTATTCAAATGTTAATTTTGTTGATTTTCATTTATATTTGTTTTGGTGTTGTTGACGTCAATGTTGTTATGTTTAATTTGTTATTTGGTATTTTCGGAAACAATGTAATTTTAGGCGCACTTTTGAATTTTTCAGTGAATATATATTTGTTCTGCTATTGTTTGCTATATTGGGTTATCTGCCAACTAGTATTTTAATGTTTTAATGTTAGTTTTACTTTTTAGTACATTTTATTATATTAAATAATGAGCAAATTTCGATGTTACTCTTTCATGGTTGCTGTTGTTAAGTTATAATTATTATTTAATGTTTTTTTTCTTACTTTGCTTATTTCATTATTTTTTTTATTTTTTTTCTGCCAGCTTTTTGATGTTAATTTTGCATACAATTTTATTACGTTGATTTGCATATTATTTGTTCCTAAATATGTTAGCTAATTCGAAACCAATGTTAAAAATGGCCAATGAGAAAATCTCTCCGTCGATTTTGGAAGCCTTTACATTGTAAAAGACGGAAATTTAGTTTAAGTTCATATATTTTATTTGTTAAAAATGGCCAATGAGAAAATCTCTCCGTCGATTTTGGAGGGCTTCACATTGTAAAAGACGGAAATTTAGTTTAACTTTGTATTTTCATATGTTAAAATTGGCCAATGATAAAATCTCTCCGTCGATTTTCGAGGCCTCCCCAATTATTAAAGACGGAAATTTAGTTTAAGCTTATATACTTTATTTGTTAAAAATGGCCGATGAAGAAATTACCGTCGATTTTCAAGGTCTTACATGTTAATAAGATGGATTTTTATGTTTAAGTTATTATTTAATTCATTTATTTTTATTCGTATTTATTTACCACTAACACTTTTACTAAGTGTCTTTACAGGTACTCGGAGCTGCTTCCCATTGAAGCTATTCGAACAAAGTTTGAATAATATTTTTAATTCATTATCGTATATTATTGACGATAGGCAAATCTAGGTTGTTTCTTATATTATTGTTTTATTTTGTCACTTATGTATATTGCATGTTTATTTTATCTGTATATTGTTTTTATCTCCTCCTCAATTTGAAAAAAAAAATGAACTCAATCGGGACTCACAATTGTGGATTTTGAAGGATGCCTAACACCTTCCCTTCGAAATAACTTGAACCCCTTACCTAGAATCTTGGTTTCGTAGATCACTTAATGGTTTCCTAGTTTTTTCCTAAAATTAGGTGGCGACTCCTTTAAAATTCGTTTATTCTTTAAATTATTTCAAAATTGAATCAGTTGTTTATTTTTCGAGTCACCGCGACGTTTCGCCCTATTTGAATAGAATAGGAATGTAAACACTTATCATAGTGGTGCTGGTGTTGGAAGATCTGGAAACTCTAGTCATACATGTAATGGTAATTTCAGATCTTATGCTAATAATACAACTGCTGATAAAGAAGGCAAGGGTCACAATGAGCTTAGAAATGATGAACTAGATAAGGTCAGGACAATGCTGCATCATAAGGACACACAAGAATGCCAAGCCAATCTGACAGGTAATGTGTCTCTTTCAAGCTCACAATGTGTATATGAATGGATCATTGATTCAGGAGCCACACATCATGTTACCTCTTGTAAAAAACTTGTTGCATGACTTGAAACAACTAAAGGGATCCAATACAGTACAACTACCAACATGACTAAGAGCAGGCATACTGCATACTAGAAGCTCCACTATTTTAGGGGATCTTAAGTTGAATGATGTCTTGCATGTACTTGAGTTCAAGTTCAGCCTAATATCAGTAGCCAAACTAACTAAGGACCTATCCTGTAGTGCTAGTTTCTTTCCTAACATTTGTATATTATAGGATCTCTACAATGGCAAGGTGATTGGGATTGGTAGAGAACACAATGGTCTATATTTGCTAAAAGATGAAATAACTACAGTTGTAGGCACATCTGTTAGAACATGGAATCATACTGATCTATGGCACATCAGACTTGGACATCCAACTCTTAAAGCAATGCGACACATCTTTTCTCTCAAGGATCATGTGGATGCTGGCAAGCCCTATTGCTGTCATACTTGCCCTTTAACTAAGCAACATAGATTAGCTTTTTATGTGAGTCATATATAGTGCTTCAGATAATTGTTTTTAGTTAATACATGTAGATGTATAAGGACCTTACACGACACCTACATATGACAAGAAACAATATTTTGTTACAATTGTTGATGATTTTAGTAGGTTCACCTGGATATGTCTCATTCAATACAAAACTGAAGTGACTCTCATTTTGAAAAAAATTCTAACCATGATTTCCACACAATTCAATACTTAAGTACATGTTGTTAGGACATATAATGGTACATAATTCTTTAATATGAGTTGTAATACTCTTTTTTTCTTCCCTTAGTATTGTATATCAAAGTTCTTGTGCTTATACTCCAAAGCAAAATGGAGTGGTTGAGAAAAAGCATAGGCATATTTTGGAGACTGCTAGGGCCTTAAGATTTCATAGTAGAATGCCTATTAAATATTGGGGTTATTGTGTCAAAACAACTACATATTTGATTAACAAAGTCCCTAGTAGTGCATTACAAGGAAAGTCTCATTACACTGTGCTATATGGGAAGGAGCCTAACCTAAGTCACTTGAGGGTTTTTGGTTGTGTATCCTTTGCATCTGTCTTGCCCAAGTTAGATAAGTTTGCTCCAAGAGCCAAGAAGGCAGTTATGGTGGGCTACTCAGAAACTCAAAAGGGATATAGACTATTGAACCTGGAGAATAACCAGTTCTTTATTAGAAGAGATGTTACTTTCATAGAGGACATGTTTCCTTTCAAAGAATATCCTCAAGTGCCAGTGGAGTTCATATTGCTTGATTCTGAAATATTTGTTATTGGAGATGATAAGGTGCTGGAACCTAGCAATCATGACACGCCAGTTATAGTGTCACATGAGTTACCTGAGGGATCAGAAGCTACATAAGAGGTTATTGTGCCTGAGCACTCACCTCATATTGATATACACACAGGAATTGATCCAGCTCCAGTTGAAACAACTGATACTGCTGATGTTGTAGTTCGTCCTTAAGAGACCAGAAGAACTAGGAAGCCACCCCTATGGCATAAAGATTATATAGTCCCACAGAAGATCAATTCATCATGTTTATATCCTATTGAGGATTACTTATCCTACTCTAATATGAGTTGCGATACGCCATAACCATCCATCCCATACCGAGCCTTGTTTGCTAAGCGGGCTTATAGTCCAAGCCTCTTGGTCCGAGGAAGGGGAACCCCATCGTGCTGGCTTGGCATGGAAGGAGGGTTACCCAAAAAGTGTCACACTTGTCAATCCTATGTAGCTGCATTTTCTGGAGCTGTAGAGCCCTCTAATTTCAGAGAAACATCTCTTAACCAGCAGTGGATTAATGCAATGCAGGCTGAGGTGAATGCATTGGAACAGAATCAGACTTGGACCATTGTTGATCTACCCATTGGAAAAAAAGCTATTGGATCAAAATGGGTATACAAAATCAAACATAAAGCCAATAGTGACATAGAAAGATACAAAGCAAGGTTGGTGGCCAAAGGGTACAACCAGCAGGAAGGCCTGGACTACTATGAAATCTTTTCTCCAGTAGCCAAAATGGTCACTGTGAGAACTGTTATTGGAGTTGCAACATCTCACAACTGACCCTTATATCAAATGGATATGCATAATGCCTTCCTACAAGGTGACTTGACTGAAGAAGTATACGTGGCATTACCTCAGGGCTTCCAGAGGCAGGGGGCTAACAAAGTTTGTAAACTTATCAAGTCTCTATATTGACTTAAACAAGCCTCTAGGCAATGAAATCTTAAACTGACTGATGCTTTGGTTTAGGCTGGATATACACAAAGTCCATATGATCATTCACTATTCACTAAGAAAATTGGAACTGATATTGTTGTGGTCTTAGTCTATATGGATGACCTACTCATTATAGGTAGCATCAATAAAATGATTCAAGACATAAATGATGCATTGCACAACAATTTTAGCATGAAGGATCTTGGAGACCTTAGATATTTTCTAGGGATTGAGATATTGGGATCAAGGACAAAAATATTACTGAACCAAAGAAAGTATACACTAGAGCTGATTTCTGATTGTGGACTAAGTGGTTCTAAGCCAACAACTATACCATTGGAGCCTAATAAGAAGTACACCTCAGTGGATTATGATGAATTCACAGGAAACACAAGTGATTCTTTGTTCAAAGATGTTACAGCCTATCAAAGGCTTGTTGGGAGGTTGTTGTACTTAACCACAACAAGACCTGATATATGCTTTGTTGTACAAGTACTGTCACAGTTCATGCAAATGCCAAAGATGTCTCATTGGGAAGCAGGGATGAGACTAGTGAGATACATCAAGGGATGTCCAGGGCAAGAAATACTGCTAAGCAGTGAACCTAGTACACAGTTAGAAGGATTTTGTGATTCAGATTGGGCATCATGCCCCAACACAAGAAGATCAGTGACGGGGTATACAATAAAGCTGGGAAGTTCTCTTATTTCTTGGAAGTCAAAGAGACAACATACAGTGAGCAGAAGCTCAGCTGAAGCTGAATACAAAAGTATGGCTGCAATAGTTTCAGAAATTATATGGCTGGTGGGAATCTTAAAGGAGCTGAATGTGAATATAGAGACACATGTCAGGCTAAATTGGGACAGTAAAGCAGCAATACAAATCAATGCTAATCCTATATTCCATGAGAGGACAAAGCACATTGAGATTGATTGTCATTTTGTGAGGAAGAAAGTCAAGGATGGATTGATACAGACAGAGTATGTCAACACTAAAGAGGAACTAGCAGACCTGCTGACGAAAGGTTTGGGAGCTGCACAACATCATCTTTTATTAGGCAAACTTGGAGTATTTGACGTATACACAAACTCCTGCTTGAGGGGGAGTATTGAAGTCAGTAATATGGTTAGTTCAGTTAGTTATTGTGGGCCTGACAACTAGGTGATTAGCACTCATAAGAAATTAGTTAAAAAGTGCAGTGAGTTGATTAGACTTCATGACAATTAGAATGAGTGATCATCTTGTATAAATACATTGTATTTCTTATCATTTTATTCATAATGAATACAATCTTCTTTCTTCTCTAGATACACTTTCATAGATCTGTAAGATCATATCAAAGTTCATGAATGTCAAACTCAATTGAGTGTTTAGATTCACAACTTATCAGTTATAAATCTAAATTATAAGTACATCCAAACAAACTCTTACCTTATTTGTTTTTCATTTCTTTATAATTGACGTGTTTACATTTTCAAAAACAATTATATTACTTATATAAATGAGAGAATAATTAATTTTGTTTTAAAATAATAAATTAGTTGAAAAAATTATGATAAATAGTTTGAGATAAAGTAAGTAAAGAACATATAAAAGAACAATTTTGTAGACAACGCATGTGATGGATGATATAAGGTACAAGCTAGAAAGTCACAAAAACAACGAAGAGATGTTTTCTTACTTATGTTATAAACTAGTGGAATATTATCTGTATTACGCACGGGCCCAACATCTTAGTATATTATGTTAAGGAGTTCATGTTTGTTACAGTACTATGATGGATTTTCTATTATTTTGTTCGTTCAATTATCAAGAAATGATAAGTGCTTTTACGAAAAATTATCATACAATTTTTTCTTAATTGGAACAGTTATTTTGAACTGTCAATTATAAAAAAATAATGGAGGCATCTGCATCACTAAAGGCATATGTATGTAAGTTGAAGTTGGTTTTAATTCAACATCAACAATGACAATATTAATTTTTTCTTAATATTTAATCATGTAATTACTGCTTATTAGATTTATTTTAGCATGATTTAGTACTTTTAAATTATGATCATTTTATTATATATGACTTATTAATTTGCAATATTTATTTTATACGACTTCATTATTATTTTTGGTTGAATATTTTAGTGTCATCACTCATCTCATATTTTGTGTTATTTTTTCTTAAGAAACACCTTAGATAGTTGTATTTTGATTGGACTAAAGAAATATTCGGAGCCCAAGTTAATTATATGTTTGTATGAATACTTTACCGAAAATTTATTAGTTTATTTTGATTTATAAATTTATAAATTCGATACAAATGATTTGGTTTGATATTTGAAAAACTCAAACTAACGCGAGGTTGAAAAACTCAAAAATACTTGAGTTTTATTAGTTTGGTTTGGTTTATAAATTGAAAAATTTGACACAAATAATTTGGTTTGATATTCGAACTAATCCAGTCATGTACACCCCTATATATATATATATTAACTTTTTTTGAAAGTGTAATTTTTTCCAAAATTAACAAATACACGGACACTTCAAATATACTAATGTGAATCCGCTTCTATTTATAGTTTATCTACACAAATTATTTTTGAATACTTTATTAAGACAACTATTTGAATTTTCTATCAAGCATTGCTACTATATATAGACTATAGTATTAATGTAACATATAAAAATGGAGCTATACATGCCACATCATCTAGATAAGTTTTGGCACCCTCAATTTTTGTTCCTCACTTCTTGTAAGTTGCATAAATAAAATAAGTATTAAAAGTGTGAAATGGTAGATAGTCAATTTTGAAACTTTAATTTAGCAATTGTCTAAGGAGAAATTATTAGAAATTAAAGGATATAATATATTTATATCTTATTAAGAAGTACGTATTAAACTAATTTAACAACCTTATACGTTTAATCAAACACCCCACGAACTACATAAACAATTGTCTCGTTACATACTTCCAATAAAATCGAATCGAAACAAAGAAAATCAACTATGTTATTATTCATATCCATTTTTCTCTTTTGCTCAGGTGATAGATATAAAATAAGTTCACATATTTTTGTAACTTATAATTATAATGGTTTAATTTAATTATCACGAGGCAACTAATTGGAATTTAAAATTGTTAAAGATAAGGTTTTTTATACTTTCGGAAGATTACCTTGAATTTGTATCTTAAACCCTTTATAGAAGTGTATAATGGCAATAAGGCAAAAAAATAAGGGAAATTACGTGGTTATGCAAACATATATTGGTTAATTAGTCATCATAGCTATAATTTTAGTTAATTATCAATTACGATCAACATTCAGTGATAATTACGTGGGCTGAGGTTTCGAGTTTATATAATTTGCATGTTTGTATAATTCAGAATTTATATAATATAATTTGTATAACTTTTGTATAATGTAATTTTGTATAATATAATTTGTGTAACTGTTTAAAGTTCAGATGTTTGTGTTTGTATAAATTTGTTATTTCGAGTTTATACAAAAATAGCTCAATTATACAAACTCACCCACAAATTATACTAATGAGACAGCTTAAACTATAGCTACAACCATTAAATATTCAAACTGTAGCTATGAAACATAATTAAGTTTATTATAGTGGCTATTTGCGAAAATATGCAAATAGAAAATATATTGTAGGTCTGTCTAGTGGAATGTTGACCAATCTTGGGCTGGGCTGGGCTGGGCTGGGCTGGGAAAGAGGAAGTTAAGTTATTGGTTTATTTGGTCTTGGGCTGGGCTAACTAACTTTTGGTCTATAGAGATGTTATTGGGCTCAATTGTTGTAGGGCCCAATTTCTGTTGAGGCCCAGTCTCTGACGGTTGACAGACTGATATGGGCCTTTCTTCTGGATCCCCAAAAAGATACTGCTCAGTCTGCCCCGTTGAAGGCTCAGATTTCTCTTTCAATTCAATGCATTGAGCTTCACCTTGAGGTTGGACCAGTATTTCCTCCCTAAAATGAAGAGTATAAAATAAATATATATATATATTTTTTAAATATGTTGCAGACACTGAATAAATTTGCATGAAAGTTGCTTGAATGGTAAACAATTATATTAAGGTTGCGAGTTCAAGAAGCAAAAAGGGTGAGAGCTCTTACATATGTAGCGGTCAAGAAAAAAGGAAAAAGTCACAAAGAAAAACATATTCGACATAAAGGTATATTATATTATATATTTAATTTTTATTTTTTTTATGTGTATGTATAGTAGATATTGAAATTTTTTACTCACCCTTTGATACCTACCATTAATAGTGAATAATACTTCCTCCATTTACATTTACTTGTCACCTTTTAAATAAAAAAAATGATTTTTTCATATTTTATTCTTAATATTAATTACTTATTTTGTAAATTATATTTTCAAATATAATATTAAACATCAACTAATATAGATATTATAATGAAATAATTTTATCAATCATTATTTTTTAATTAGAGTATAAAGTTCAAAATAGATAAATAAAAAAGAAAGTAATATAACTATCAGAAATCAGAATGTAAAGATTCTGAAATGACTTGATATTCACTGTGTTTATCGTTCAAATAATAAGACTATTCAATTTCATGCAAGCTATCCAAAAGGGACGGAGTTACAAGCTTGTTTACGAGTTCAACAAAATTTAATTATCTCGACTTATATTAGTATAAAGTTTATATTGTCGTTTAAAAATTATTTATTTAATATCTATAAAAAATATATTTAAAATCCGGTAAATTATATTTAGTTTTTAAAATTTAATTTTTTTAAATCTCAAAATCTTAACTTCATCTCTATATTCGTTTTTACATGTTTAATTTGAACTTTGCATACTCTTTAAAAAATAATTGACAATAGTATTTTATTACAATACTTATATTAAATATATATTAAAATCTTAGTTCTTGAAAATAATTTGAGGACTAAGTAATTAATGTATTCTTTATGAAAAAAATAATAGTATGTTTTTTCTATTTATATATTAAAAGTGAACGGAAGGTGTACTTCCTCTTTACTATACGAAAAATAAATGTTCATTTTTACTTGTCAAACTTATAAGGAATCTAGAGATAAATTTATCATTTAATTTCTTATTTACCTTTGTTATTAACTATGAAATTTTTCAACGTATTTTTCAAAACAGTAAGGAATACTTCAGGTCAATATGAGATAAGGAAAATATTCATTGGAGGGAAAAGTTTGAAGAATTTTACTGGCTCTTGGAGTATCTTGATGTCCAATATTTTTCAATATCATCAGCATTTCTTCCTGGGATTCTTCCAGCAATTAATGACCACCTAATTAAAATTACACCATGACAATTTTATATTAACCTCAAATAATTAATGCACAAAATTCAAGATTTAAAAATAAATAAATTAGCGTACCTCTGTCTAACCAAGCTGAACATTTTAGCAATGAGCATTTCTTCATCTTCTGAAAATTCAAGTTTAGAGGTTTCTTCGTTGGTGGTGTCTAATGCAACCACTCGGGTCGAATCTACATTGAATTCACATGAACTCAATAGCTTTTATTTAGACATTATAAATATATTAAGAAAATTATTAAAAATAAATTGAATATTTAATTGTGAACTTAGTATGTAATATATTAACTTGATGACGTATAGGAACATATCAACTTTAAATTCTAAATTCTCCACCGACTATCGTATTATGAAAAAAAAACGATTTCATAAAAAACATGTATTTTGGAAGTAGCCAAAAGGAAAAATATTTGTTTACTTGTGGCATTATTAGAGTATATGGTTAGATGCAGAGAATCATATCATAATGTTCTCCAAATTCCTTGAAGGAATATTTTTACAAGCACATAGAAAATAACCCTTCTAGTCCGTTCATTTTTACTTGTTATTTTTTAACATATAAAGAAAAGACAAATATTTTTTTTCATGTTTACCCTTAGCGCATTAGTTATTTATTTCTCAAATCTTCTTTCCAGACATAATATCAAACATCAGTTAATATGTACTGTAGGACCTCATATCAAATATTTTTTTGGTAAGGAGTGCACTATGTCCAAAATAAATCAGTAAAAGTGAACGAAAAGAATAATTAAAAGCTATTGCTATAAAAATAAAAATGAATAGTTAATTACCAGGTGAGACCACTGAGGCATTATCTGATGTGCTTGATCTATCCCAATCTGCCATCATCAAGATAGATAGAACTTTAATTAAATGAATTGGAGGACTAATTAAGGAAGAGAATATATGGAGAACAAAGATTGAATGTGTATATATATAAATTGAAAATTTCATTATTACTATATGATAAAAAAAGTATCTAAAAAGAAGGGGTGGCTCTGATTTGAGTGAATAAAATAAAAAAAATGACAAACATAAGAAGAATGGTAGATGACAGTAGAGTGTGTGGTGGTCCAATAAATTGAGGTAGGTGGATACTCAAATATCGACTGGTTAGTTGAAAATTATTTGCCAACATTTTCACCAAACAACGAAGTGTTACTACTCCTCAATATTAGAATTATTTTTATTTTAATTATGAATTGCGCTATACAATACTTCTTTCATCTTAAATTAATATGCTATATTTTATTTTTCGAGAGTGAAACTATAAATTTTTTATCAATAATGTGATTTTGAAGTATTTTTTCATCATGATTTTAAGTATCTTGGATCTATAATCGAGGGAAATGAAGATATTGGCGATGATATTACACATCGTATTGGTGCATGTGAATGAAGTGGAAGGTTGCATCGGGAGTCTTGTGTGATAAAAAAGTACCATTGAAATTTTGAGGTAAGTTTCTATAAGTTGGTAGTTAGACAAACTTTTTTGTATGAGGCGAAGTGTTGGCTAGCCATGTTCATAAGATGCATGTCGAGTTAATGAGAATGTTGAGGTGATGAGAATATTCGGAATAAGATGGGAGTGACTCCGTGGTGGACAAGATGATAGAAACGAGATTAAAATGATTTGGACATGTGAAGAGGAAATGTGCAGACGCCCTGTGAGGAGGTGCGAGAAGTTAGTTATGGTATGTATGAGGAGAGGTAGAAGTAAGCCAAAGAAGTAGTGGGTGAGATGATTAATTAGACAAGACATTGCATACTTCAGGTTACCGAGGACATAGGAGGGTGTGGAGGACGACTATTAGGGTAGAACATTAGTAAACAATGAAGTATTGTCTTACTTTCCGAGGGTTTAGGCTTATTGGTGTTTGTCATTGTAATGTTCTTGCTTTTGATCATATCTATCATCTTCAGTTGCTTATTGTGTTTCAATTATCACACTATTTTAATGTTCTTGTTCTTTTCTTGTAGGATTTGCACTGCTTTCCTTGTTAGTTGTTGTGTTTTCTTATTATTTGTACTATGATTTGCTATACTTTGGCGGAGGATCTTGCAGAAACAACTTTGATCTCTATCTCCACAAGTAGTGAGTAAGGATTGTGTACACTCTATCCTCTATATATCTCAGTTATAGAATTTCACTGAATATATTGTTGTCTTTGTTGACATGAATAATTTTTACATAATCTAAATTCTAAACTACGGAATTGATTTGATCTAATTCAGATTCACAAAGAAATTTAATTTTTGAAAAGTGAATATGACAATTGATATAAAACGGAAGGATGGAGTACTATATAGTTAATGGTCGTACATATGCCCTTTGTTTTTAGGGAATTCATCTTGGCTTTATTAGTGTTAAATCTCGTTTGTGAACCTTTAAAAATTAGTACTAGAGAAACTCATTATTCTTGATTTGCTTTCCTCATTAAAATTGTCTATACACTTCAACATAATTGGACAAGATGGATTTTACAAAGGTATACATTTCGTTCTTTTTTTTTACGATAAAAAAAATAGATTGGTGTACTAAGTTTTATTATATGTGAAATTCAGGAAAAAATCATAAACAAAGATTATTGTACAAAATCTTACACAATATTTCTACAAGTTATTATTAATAGTTAAATCTATAACCTCCTAGTATTGATTTATGGCTGGTATTAAACTATTAATATGATCCTTGTGTAAACCCTAGAAGTATTATTTTACGGAAAAGGATAAAAAAAAATATTCAACTATGTAAAATTGAAGTAAAATACACAAAATTAATAGTTTGGTTCAAAACTATCTCTATTGTTACTTAATGCATCAAAATATTTTTCCAAATAAATATATTAGTAATTTTTTTCTTTTAAATTATATTCGATTCTTAATCAACATTAAAAAGATTGTACACGTCCTTAATTAATTAAACTGTGGCAACTTTCTGATCTTAAACGAACATATCAAAGAAAATATTATTGACTAATAAAGAAAACACCACTCTTAGAGTTCTCTTGTAGCTATTGTGTATTACTATATAATTTATATTTCTTTCTAGTTCGAGAGGTAAGAGATTTCTTGAGAAACTAATTTTCTTCTATAATTTTTTCTTTAGTTTGTAATTAAAAAAAATAAAGGTTTGTATTATAAAGCTACTTACACGAAGATCGTTCATCTAACAAAAATAAAAAGATAGAATAGATCAGGACCCCTCTAAATTTGTCGAGTTTTATTTGGTGCACATATAAACTTCACGATGACCTAATAATCCCCCCCCCCCACCACCACCACAACTTCTTGTACGTTTAAAAGATGGTGGAAGGTTATTAGTTGTGTTCAGTCTAATAATAGTAGTTTCTTTCTATTAAAGATGTAAACTTCTTTTAGGTAATAAAATGCTTACTTGGTGGAATAACAAACATACTAAAATTGTATGAAATTTCAACATCTTTAACAACTTCATAGCTAATTTACTATCATCTCGTGCAACCGCCGTGATTATTGTCCTAATAAAATCATCCCACCATGAGAAGAAACATTGTTAATGTTTAACGTTACAAGTTACAACTACGACAATCTCAAACTCTTCAAGACCTTTCTTAGATTTGTTATCAACAATTATGTTAGTTAAAAAGCAAATCCTAAACCTACTGAAATTAGTAAATTGAATTTGATAGGGAAATTAAAGAATATCACGTTAAAAAAAAACGAAAGAGAGAAAAATAAAATAAAATAGAGAGGATAAATTGGATTCCTTTTCCCATTGGGAGATGGCTTATCACTATTTGGAATAAAATTTGAGTTTAGTTTTTGTGCGGTGAAAATACATAATAAATTTATATATTATTAGGTTATGTTACATGTGTTAAAATAAATAAAAATTGGTAACTTAAAAAATAAAGTAAATTTATTGTAATTAGGACATATACTATTTTCCCAATTTAACCTTAAATATTTTTAGTTTCTTAAAACAGAATACCAAGTGACAAATCAACTAGGACTAGGAGTAGGATACTAAACCAACTTGAAATAAACTTTAATTAGATTAAAACATTTAAATCCTTCTAAAACTAGGTTTAGGATCGGAATATCTATATATTATCTTGATCCACCATTAAGTCTTTCATTCTTTTGTAAGATTAAATTTAATTGAGCTATTAGCACTATGGAGATTTTCGATTACAAAGAGTCAAAATTGCATTACTCCTTTGCGTATCCCAAAAGAAAATTTAGAATTTTCAATCGTCCTTCTACATTTGAATTAGTCGAAATTCAATTAATTTGCAAAACCGAACATCTTTGGCATGATGCTTCCAGTAAACAAATCAAACGCGAACGTCCACAAATCTCAACATGTTTCACTATGAAATTACAAGATTTCAAGAATCCAGAAAAGACTCGTCAAGCCTTACACGATCAACTAAGAACTTGCAAATTTCCATCCTTCGAATGCAAAATGATCGTTGATGAGTTGATCGAATTGGCACATAAATATCGTAATCGTTCTGTGGTTGTTGGTGATCGTCGCGTGTTGGAACTTGGTGTTAGGTTTGATATGTCTCATATGTACAAGCAAATAAATGAGAAATATGATAGTAATATCATGGAAAGAACTCTTTCAAGTATAAATTGTGAAATATGTGAAGAAGGTGTATATGGAGGATCAGCAATTATAAAGATGTGCAAACATATATTTCACTTCAATTGCATGAAAAGTTGGTTAGACAGGAATATTGGTTGCCCTACATGTACTCATGATAGGACGGAGTATCTAGATTTTATTAGTTTCTAAGTTTGTTTTTTGTTTTTTTTTGTGTGTGTGAGAATTTTTTGATATTTATAGCAGCTTAGGTAGATTAATTTCATTATTATATCTGAAGTTTCAATATGCGTTTAATTGGTTGTCTTCCCTAACGGGGTTTTTATTTGATATACTAGTCTTCCCTAACAGGGTTTTTATTTGATATATTAGTATTTTTTTAATGTGAGAGATGTGTTTTCTATGAAGATCCCTCCTCTTTTATTCTCAAGGCTCGAATTCAAGGTTGTTTTAAGTGATAGTAACTCAAATACGTGATATCAATAAAAATTTATTTTCTCTCTCTCAGATTAACTCTTCTAATTCTTCTCCATCATTCAAATTTCGCCTATCTCTCTTCCGTCATTTTTTT
>JAJOOS010003603.1:0-28631 GCA_029582725.1 Solanum chiquidenum | reverse complement strand
AATATATAATATCGACTCTATGTTAATGAGCGGCTCATTTTTTATCTTGATATATGGCTTGAGCCAAGCCGTTTAAGAAGAAATTAATTAAAATAGGTGGCTCTATGAATTATGATTACTCAACTTTATTACTACTTAATTAAGGGATTTGTCTCTTTACCAAACCTTTTAATTTGCACGTACTCGTCAAATCGTACTTGTCCTTTATGTTTATGGTTGGATCAACATTTAAAGCAATGACAACTCAAACTTTAGGTTTTATAATAATTAATCTTTTTGCAAATACATAGTTATAAGTTAGTAGGGCTTGCCATAAATGACAATTATAATGAGTATATATATATGTATTATGATTTAATTACAATATTTTAATAAGAGGTAATGCATGAATCATGCTTCAAACTCATTCAAGGGATTGTGTAATTTCTAATCACTTCGAAGAGATCGGACAAATTCGAAATTTGAAGTTTATAGTTTCTATCTAAGAATAATTGGACTAACAGTCGAACGTTTACAAATTTTGATACAAATAGAAGATTTGTGCTAAAAATATCAGATTCGCGTAAATCAATAACTTTAAAACTAGATTCACGTTTGTAAAAAGATCACGTAAAGATAAAGTTTCTTGAAGCTAACGTTTTTATAAAGAAATCTTAACATTTTTAGTGAGTCGTCTAGAAAAATTTACCGCCCAACGTCCTAACCATAATAATTTATAATTGATGATGTATAACAAGTGTATAACAATAAATATATACTAGCTCAAATTTTGTTTTTTTATATTGAATTTTATTTAGTTTCATGCCTACTTGGCTAAACCGACACTACCAAAATGGACTATTCTTGCTTACGCTAAGTGATATTTTTTTGCTCTACTAACTTTTTTTTTTGTTTAGTTTGGATCGATGTTTGATATTAGTATTAAATTTTGATTAAATTTGAATTTGCATATTATAAGAACTATTTTTAAAATAATATTTTTAACCAAATTACTAGAAGTTAAAATCTAAAATCTCTAATTAAAAGTGAAAAAATCTCATATTATCTTATCACAATCTACGTTGATGTTCCCCAACTAATATTCTGAATCTGTAGCACTCGTGAACTTTCCACTTCTTCAACACCTCTCAAAGAATATGTTTAAATAAATTAAACAATTATTGTTTAGAAACTAATTGGGGATTATATTATACAGTATAGTCTGACAAGGTTGTTTATTAGTCCACAAAAATCAATTGTACATTTTATACATTAAAAAATAACAGGTCATCATCTATAGTACAAAAGATTGCATTTTAAAAAAAAAAGAAATTATAATATCAAGAACTTATATATACTTCTTTTTTGAGTTAAAATTGGGAGCAAAGATTTACGTTTGAAAAATAATAATTAAAGATCTCAACTCGAACTCATTGAAAGTAAATACGATAACAAACTTTTTAATTTGTGTTTAGGAATTTTTTTTACATATCTAATATAATACTTAAACTATTATAGGTTCTGATTACTTTCATGAACTTGACGATTTGATATAATCTTTAGATGTGTACTGAATAAAACCGGTAATTGATACAATAGTTAATGCACATGGTACAACACTTAACAAGCAAATTAATTAACCTTGCTCTAATGACACAATAATTGCTCAAACATTACTTGCCGACAATAATTAGAATGTGTAACAGTGTAAATATTATTATTATTTTATATTATAATATGTGTGGACTTTTTATTTAAATTTTTTTCTAAAAAAAAGACTTGCTATTTTAGAGATCCATCACACTACAACTTGCAAAAATAAAACCAAAATAATTAGCCAACTAAAAGATGGGAAAATGTTGAATTTAAATTTGTTTACAACATGTGGTCAACATGGGCAGCTGCAATTCATTAATCAGAAAAAATTGATTATTTTTTTAAAAAAAATTGGAGATTCTAATTAAAAGCTGTCTGATTTGATAAATCTTAAAAATGACGTGCATGATTTGCAACTTTTTGATATGATTAATTATGTTGTCTAATATGGCCTAATAATGTACTAATATTTTATTGATCATTTGGTCAACATATATTTTACTAGTAGTTACTGAACTAGAGATATATAGTATATTAGGTCTTAATAAAAAAAATAAACTTCTTAAAAATGAGCACATTAAGTCCTTCAGCTTTTCAAAAATGTACATTGCTTCCCTTAAAAAACCATTATACTTCCTATGTCTCAAAAATACTTGTCTTCCTTTTTATAAAAATATCTCAAATACTTGTCATTTTAGAAGTTCAAGATAAAATTAACTATTTTTTTCCATTTTACTCGTTGATAGTAATTATTTTTGAAAACTACAAACACATTGATTATGACTAGGGTTGTTCATGGGTCGGTTTGGATCGGTTATTGGTCAAAACCAAAACCAAACCAACTTAATCGGTTTTAAAATTATCAAAACCAAACCAAACCAAATATATTATATATTTATCGGTTTGGTTGTTATCGGTTTCGGTTTGGTTATTTAGTTATTAACCACAGATAAAAATAAAAGAAATAATTCATTCAAAACATGAAAAAAGTGACAACAATCCATTCAAAACGATAATAGTTAGAATGACTGACATTACATAGCTTTCAATCGTTGAATTTCCTATGAATAAAGTTTCAAAATTCATTATTTTGGCCTAGAAGGGAGAGACAGTGACATTTTCAACCTCATAAAGAATTGTCATAGACACTCATATACATGAAACCAATACAATAAATATTCTCACTTTGGGCAATTTTTGTTTTCATAAGTAAATTATAAATAAATTTTGATGAAAACACATATAAGATCTTTAAAATTATTTATAAAAACAATATATTATGTATGTATAATAATAAAATATATGTATATAATATATCGGTTTGGTTAAGTTATTTCTTCAGTTTTTTCGAACAAAACCATAACCAACCCAAATATTATCGATTTTTAAAAATCTAAAACCAAACCACACCTAACCCAAATAAAATTTATTTATTTAATCGATTTGGTTTTAAGTATATATTTTTATCTTACGACAAAAATAATTATAACAATTAACAACATACTTCCTCTGTTTCATATCACTTATTGTCTCTAAACATAAAATAGATATTTTATTTTACCTGATCAATTTAGAAAATCAAGACAAAGTTTATATCCAATTTGAATCTTATTTATGTCTCCAATAATTTCTAATTTGTGCAAGAATTATTTTCTAATAATATATTTATTTTTATTTTTAATAATTTGATACACAAAAATTATAAACTTGGACTGTCGTAAATCCTATAGAGATGTGTGCAAGAATAAGAATATCCTATAGAGAAAGAACACCGACCAACAAACTCCAATACCCTAAAAAAAAAGGGAAAAAAAGGAAGAGAAAGAAGAAGGGATTAGGTGAATTATTTGGATATTTTATTTAAGATATTAGATATAATATATATTATTTTTAGGTCAAATTGTTGATCTTGTATAGTTGGTGTATAAACTTTCTAAGTTATAATATTAATCTTAATTTCAAAATTATAATTTTGAGATATTTTGATTTGAACCAAATTAATGACCTCTAAAAGAATGTGGTAGAGTAATAAATAATTTTTATTTTTATTTTTAATTAGTAAATTTTGGGACGAACATACTAGTAGAATCTAAATTTTATAGGCTTTGTAATTTAAAACACAACTTAAACTTGCAATTGAATTCTAAATTATTTTTTATTTTTTTTAAAAAATACAAATATTGAGTTAAGATCAAAATTCTGATTCAACATAACCTATATGTAATATACTATCTCAATGTATGTTTCGCTTCAAATCTTGGGTATATGTTTTTTTTCCCTCTAATAAGAAACGATTCATCTCAAAGTGATTTTTTTTAGATGAATTCCAATCTAGTCGAACCATCAGGGTTCTTTTTAGTTCGTAAATATTCATATAATAAATTTAGTATTTCTGCACAAAATATAAATTTTATGTATAAAAATTTACTAAAATTACAACCAAAAATAAGTTAAAACACAACTTTAAAATCTATCAAATCCTTTATTTACAAGATATACATTGAATACATTATATCAAGACATATAACATTAAATTACAATGAACTTAACATTATTAACCTTAGAAGAGATTAAATATATAAAATTTGAAATGCACTTCTACATGCTTCAATATATATATATATATATATATATATACCAAACATCGAGCGAGAGACTTTAAAACAATCTTTAAACTAAAAAAAACAAAATAGAAGGCAGCTAAGCGTAAAGCTTAATGCAATGAATATTGAGTATCGCCCACCCGTCGCGTGGCCCCCATTTTACAGGCTGCCCAAAATAAAACCTAAAAACAACAAATGAAACCTCTTACCTTCTTCCTCTTCTTACGGAGCCAACCAACTACTTTAACTTTAACTCTACTTTCGTTCGATATCTGATATTTATATTAGTATTTGATTGAATTCAAATTTTACGTTGGGAGGGGTAACATACTTTCTAGTAAAGATGATTTTGTATTCAGAACTCAAATTTAAAATATCTGATTAAGAATAAAGAAATTATGCTCGATTGAAAAACTCACCTTTTTCATTTGCTCCATTTTGTTTCTTTTCTCCACATGTCGTCATGTCCATCCCTTTTTAAAACTTTAAAGCAAGACCTTTCCATTTCCTTCTAGTAGTTTCATATATTAATCTCTAACATTTAATTGATTATAATGGAATCACACATCTCATTTTTTTGTCGAGCCATAATTGTATTAACAATATACCTAATATAATTTCTGTCATGAAGTTTGAAAGAGTATACTATATACAAATTTTATTTTTACCTTAAGAAGATAAAGACACAGTTTAAAACATTTATAAATATAGATAAGAATAAAATTTGCGTAGAGTATATTTTCTCTTCATTCATTCTATTATTTGATAATCTAATATTATAAGTTCTAATTTTTTTTACTAACATTCAAATTACTAACAACATTAAATTGGACTAGATATAGGTTAGGTAATTAGCGAACGTAATATTTTACAATTTGAATGTAAAAATAATAATACTACAAAGTTTTTTATGTTATTTTCGTATTTCATATATATATAAAATAAAAGTATTTTATCAAGAAAATATAAATTTATAAAGGACTACAAAATTAATAACATCACTATTATTACAATACTTACTCTAAATTAAGGAATTATATCAAGTACATTTATTACAAGAATTAGTATATTACACGTATCATAAAGTATTCAGACCTGAAATTAGGTATTATTATAATATATATCATTATCATACCAACAAATAAAACTGAACTTTCCTGTTAGCTAGCATTTCTATGTGCATAAAAACTTTGAAGTCAAAAGTTCAACAAATCTAATTACCCAAAAAAGAATAAATTTTTTAAAAATGTGTCTTCACTTGAAGCCAAAGCCTGCAATTCCAAATACACATGACTGACAGAACAGAGAGAAAATAGAAAATAACCCTTGACCCACCCAAATACGAATATGATCGAGTAGTAAGTATTTTTTTATTTTTTAATCAGAAATTTTGACTTCAAATTTTTTATGTATAGAATCGCCTCGCCTTTACAGAAAGCACTTTACCTTTAATATGAATTTTTTTTGACATAAATTCAAATTTAATTAGACTCCAATACTGATATTGGATATTGAATATTGACCCCCCTTTCCCTTCAATACTCCTTCCAATATTGATCGTGATCGAGTAGTAAGTACTCCGTCTTTAACTAGAGATCTTGACTTGGAGTTTCCTATTTACAGAGTCACCTTTATAGAGAATCCTTTACCCCAAAATAAATTTTTTCGACGTAACTTTGAATTTAGTCAGACTCTAATGCAGATACTAGATACTGAACATTGACCCTTCTTTTTTCGTATTCCTTCATCTTTAACTATAGGTTTTAAGTTGGAGTTTCCAGAGCTCTTGACCTCAAACATAATTTTTTTCTATCTGAATTCAAATTTAATCAGATTTTAATGCGGATACCGGATATCAAACATTGACCCTCCTTTTCCCTTGAATACTTTATTATTTCCACCAAACAACTACTACTATACACTTGCCATTTCCCCCCTTCTTTACTAACAACAAAGCCAAAGTCCATAACACCCACAAATTCACTCAACCCAACATAACACGTTGTTCTACCGACACTCTCCAAGAACAAGAGAGAGAAACAAGAGAATTGAGAGAGAAAGCTTGAATCTTTAGCCATGGATTTTCAGATCTATGGCTTCACTAATCTCTTCTTATTCACCATTACACTCTTTTTCACCATTACAGGTGCCACATTTCAAGAAAACCCAAAATCCCCAATTTCAACAGTACCCCAAATCAATTCCAACTCCATTCTTGTAGCCCTTTTGGATTCTCACTATACTGAGTTATCTGAGCTTGTTGAAAAAGCCCTTTTGCTTCAAACACTTGAAGAAGCTGTTTCTAAGCACAATATCACCATTTTTGCTCCTAAAAATGAAGCTCTGGAACGTGATTTAGACCCTGAATTCAAGCGTTTCTTGCTTGAACCTGGTAATCTCAAATCTCTACAGAATCTCTTGTTGTTTCACATGATTCCCACTCGCATTGTCTCAAAAAATTGGCCGGCGCGTGGCCGTGCTCACTCCACTCTATACGCCGGAGAAGAAAATGTCCTTCAAATTTCCGAGAAGAAAACAGAGAAATCAGTCAGCTCAGCTAAGATTATTAAACAAGACGATATTGTTAAACCCGACGGAATTATCCACGGGATTGAGCGGGTTTTAATACCCAAATCAGTCCAGCAAGATTTCAACAACCGCCGTAGTCTCCGGTCAATCTCCGCCGTGATGCCGGAGGGAGCACCGGAGGTTGACCCGAGAACCCACCGGTTGAAGAAACCCGTAGCAGTACCAGCCGGCGCACCACCTGTGCTGCCGGTGTACGATGCTTTGGCGCCGGGGCCATCTCTGGCCCCTGCACCAGCTCCAGGACCCGGAGGACCCCACCATCACTTCGATGGTGAGAGTCAAGTAAAAGATTTCATTCAAACACTCCTACATTATGGTGGTTACAATGAATTAGCAGACATTCTTGTGAATCTCACATCATTAGCTACAGAAATGGGGAAATTGGTTTCTGAAGGATATGTTTTAACTGTTCTGGCGCCCAATGACGAGGCTATGGCTAAGCTGACGACTGATCAGCTTAGCGAGCCTGGGGCGCCAGAACAGATAATGTATTACCATTTGATACCGGAGTATCAAACGGAGGAAAGTATGTATAATTCAGTGAGGAGATTTGGTAAAATTAATTATGATACTTTAAGGTTGCCACATAAAGTTGTGGCTGAAGAAGCTGATGGTTCAGTGAAATTCGGGCAAGGCGAAGGATCAGCTTATTTGGTTGATCCTGATATTTATACCGATGGAAGAATCTCTGTGCAAGGGGTTGATGGTGTTTTGTTCCCTCTTGAGGAAATCAAGGCTGCTCCTATAGCTGCTCCTGTTGCTAAAGTTGTTGCAAAGCCAAGAAGAGGTATAAAAAAAGTTCTAAACTTTTTTACCCTTTAGCTTATTTGGATTTTTGATATGTTGGTGTGATTGTTGTTTCTTGAATTCAATGCATTTGATTGGTTAGATATTATCAAAATATAAATTATGGATAGTTATGTGAGATATCTATGTTGCTTGGATGCTCCAAAATTGTTGCCATACCCGTGTCGGATTCTTCAAAATGCATGACTTTTGGAGTATCCAACACGCACCTGTCGACACTTTTGAAGACCCCGAGCAACATTGATGTGAGTTCCATGATGGAGTTTTTGGCATTTTTGCACACAAGTTTTGTAGTTCTTGATTCTGTAAAATTCTGGAAATGGGGGATTAAGTGAGGTTTTGACCTTATTTTCTGATGTTTACGTTTCTAATTTGTTCTTTTGATGTTAAAGATTGAATCTTTCATGAATTTTGGTTATTATTGTTGTGTGTGGAGTCTTGATTCTTATAATGGGTAATCTTTTCTTTTAGATTTTGCAACTTTGATTTTAAAGATTGTGTCTTTCTTATGAATTCTATTTTCACAAAGTACTACTTGATGAGTATTGAATTTCTTGATTCTTGAAAACATAGCTGAAAATGAGTTTAAAAATTGTGTCTTTTCTTTAGTATTTTTTGTGATTTGTGGAGTTAGGCCTTTCTTTGAGGCCACTTGTTTGTTGTTTCCTGCTTTTTTTTGCTGGTGAATACTTGCACTTAGAACCTAAGCTACGTATCTAATTAACTTTTGCACATGATTGAACATGTCATCTTTTATTAAATTTTTCCTTAATGTTGTGGTATATTGCTTTGCAAAGTCCTAAGAGTTGAGATTTCATTATCATCATTATATTTTTCTATTGATTAGTTAGTTTTCATTACTTTTGGTTACAAGAAGGCAAAGATGGTTGGCATGGCAAGTAATTAGTATTCCACATTATTTAGACACTGCCAAATAGTTTTAGTAGATAGTAGGTGTATAGAATCTGTCGGTGAGTCATAAAAGAAAGGGGGTGGGGGTGGGTGGGGTGGGGTGGGGGGGTGTTGTTCTTTGCTTGATGTGATGATTATCCAAAACATCATTAAATGGAGTTAGTTTTAGCTTTTAGTTTAGGAACTTTAGCAGTTGAATCATGAGAAAGGGTATTCTTGATTAGGCCTTAATCACTTAGGCAAAATGGTAATGATTATCATGTTGAACCTTTAATCACTAAGCTAAATCTTTACTAAGGGTGTTGTCAAGTGAGTTTTACCTTTGGCCTAAGTCTCGATGGACAGAGTTATTTGTACTTGTGGGAAATAGTAAGTTTCCAATAGAACAGTCGAGGATGCGTGCAAGTTGGTTCAAACACTACTATTTTTATGAAATAAAAACCAAATCTATGGTGTGACATAATTCTAAAATTCCATATCAGTATATTTGTGAAACATAGCTGTATAACTCAATGATTATACTTAACTTCATTGTAGAGACATCAAGACCAGCCTGTTTGTTGACTTAAACATAACCCCACCTGCTCTTTTATTTATTATCTTATAAACTTGCATTATCAGCTGTCATCAATTGTTATCTCTTGTTTTAAAGTTGACATTTTCAACCTTAATTTTCTTATTTAAATAGTAAAGTTTCAATCTTTTTTTCAATTCTTGACATCTTCTTTACTTAACCAACAAGGGTTAGTTCTGGAGCGGTAAATACTCTTTCATCCTTAATCAGACGTCTCAAGTTCGAGTCGTTCTGGTATAGAGTCAGCTTTCTGGATTTAGTCAGACTTAGTATCGGACACTGGTTCGGAAACCAAAAAAAGAAGCAAGTTATATTCCTAATGAGTTGTCTAACATATTTGTCACCACTCTTTTTTTGTGTGTTGCAGGAAAGTTGATGGAAGTAGTATGTGGTACAATGGGGTCATTTGCTTTTGCTAGTTGTCATTAAAATTTGTATACTTGAGGAACTTCTGAAGATAAAGAAATGATAAAGCATGGTGAGTGTCTCAAAATATATGTATTATTAGAAAATAATAATAATTGGGACCATAAATAAATAAATAAATAAATTATTTTTTTGTATAAATTTCAGTTATTAGGAGGGCTTATGTGATCATATGATAAAACATAAAATGGGCAAGGAAGGACAAAAATGCTTGGAATTGAAGTAAAAAAAAAAAGCAAGAGAAGGGAGAAAATATCTTTTGTTTTATTTTGTTATAAATACTGTAATTACCTATCAATTTTTTCATTTGTATTTAAGTTTTTTTTTTCTGCCGACTGTTTGTATCCAAGAAAAAAAAAATGTACCCCAAAAAGGAAAAAAAAAGAATAATTGTGCAAGAGCATATCATCTTTTTTGTACTCACATTTGTCACGGATGGTTTGTTTATTTTTTTCACTTTTTTTTGATACCATATAGTAGTATAGCTTGTGAATTAACTATACTTTTTTACATTTCTTTTAATATAATAATATAATATAATATAATGAATGTGGTTTGTTTTTCTTAGTGTGGGGTTCTAAACTTCACTTGCCTTTCCTAAAGGTAATGTATCTTTTTTTAAAAAGTCAAGTTATATACTCCCTCCGTTCCGTCCCATTTTATATGAGATAGTTTGATTCGGCACGGAGTTTAAGAAAGAAATGAAGACTTTTAAAACTTGTGGTCCCAAATGAATGATAGAAATTTGTGTGGTTGTAAATCATTTCATTAAGGGTAAAAAAGATATTTTATAATCATATTGTTACTTAAAATAGTAATGTGTCATTCTTTTTGGGACTGACTAAAAAGGAAAGTAAGTCACATAAATTGGGACAAAGGGAGTATATATATACATACGGTCAGTGGTTGAGTCAGAAATTTTACTAAAGAGTTTATAGTTTATGATATAAAAATAGTAGGCATATGAGGAAAATAAAGGGAGTCAATATAATATAGGTTAATACATAAATATGTTTTTTTTATATGGTTTTAGTTGATATTTATATTTTTTAATTTTGCATATTTACAAACAGATATTTAAACTTGTATAAAATTGAATAAGTTGACATACATGTATTACCTGTGGATTTCCTACCTAAAGGAAAGGGGTACGATATATAGGGACTCAAGTTAAGGTCTCTTTTTTTTTTTTTTCCATTCTATCGTGCCTATTTATGTGACTTTCGACTCTAGTTCTCTCATTTAATGCTCGATCTGGTTAGATACCCTTTCCTATGGTGCTTCTGTGTAGGATTTCAATTTATGATTATATTAAAACAAATAAGACTCTAAATATAGCATTGCTTCATAGAGTTATTTATGAGAAGGGGTCTCTCCACTATCTTATTTAACAACAAAATCTTTAAAATTCAAAATATACTTGGGATGTAAATTGTTATAAACTGTCATGTATCTACACGATGTGAATTGACAATTTTGGCACTTTTGATACCATAGCTTGTGAATTAACTATATTTCTACATTTTTTAGTATTTTAATGAATGTGCTTTATATTTTAGTGTGTGTGGGTTCTATACTGCACTTGCCTTTCTTAAAGCATATTGAAGAGAAAAATATTTTATCTTTAAAATAAGAATCCTTTTAAGTGATTGTGTTGAGAGTGGAATTCGATTGTTTGAACAAGTAAATGAATATAAAAAGTATCTTATGATGGAGCGGTAAGTATATATATATATATATAATAAGAGATTTTGAATTTAAATTTTTTAATAGACATTTTGATGTAAATTCAAATTAATCTGCTGAAAAGAACGATGGTGTAGAGTTTTAATTACACCAATGTAATGTGATATATTGTCAAAAAAGGAAATTGTGTATTGTTAAGCAGTACTATACTATATAGTACAACTTTATTTTATTTTATATAAAGAAAGAGGGAGGAAAGAGAACAATGTCAATAATTGGAATATAATTTTATAGTAATAAGACTAAAAACAAGCCGTCGGCAATTGTTTGTTGGGAAATCCATTTTAATTAATTTTATATATGTGTGTCTTTTAATGGTGATTAGGTTAATGATTATTCACATTAATAAAAGGGAAGGGAAATTGAGTTGGCCTTCATATGAAACTATTTAATTGTACAAAAATAAGGATTTTGACAACATAACAAAGTGTTGGGGCTGAAGGCTCCAACAAAGGGGTAGAACGATAGTACATGAATATTCACCTGTTATTTATCGATGATATTTTTTAGTTTAATATTAAATTTTGACTTCACGAATCACGAACGAACCGAATCTTTGATTAAGTTCTTATGAACACCTTGCCTTCCATAGTTGTAATGTGGAGGGTTCAAACCCAAATGTATATATCATCTCTTTTATCTTTTCCTATTTCTTTTTTTAAAAAATGTTTTCCACTATATTAATGTACTTTAATTTCAAAAATTACCAAATTAAGCCTACCATAAACAATTAATTACATGTTGTAAGTTATTGATCTGATTAATAATTTTAAATTAATTAAGTAATGTGGGGACTAACGGGCAATTGAACACTAAACATTGACTTTACTTAATTTTTATGTTTGATTAGACTAATCAAGAAGATTAGGAGGAGAATTGTTATACTGAACATTTTATCATTTCATGTGCTTTGGAACGTTCCACGGATCTAATAGCAGCAAAATATTAATTTATTTTAAATAAATCACACACACATAAATGTAGAAACACTTTTTCTGTCTCAAATTATTTGTCGTGATTTTTCAAATAGTTATCTCAAATTATTTGTTGTTTCAGAAGTAAAAGACAAAATGATTTTTTTTTCATTTTACTCTTACACCTTGTTTGGATGGTTATTACTCGATGTGTTGTATTGTATTGTATTGTAATGTATTGTACTCATATAATGTTTGTTTTGATTGTTACTTAAATTCTATTGTATCGTATAGTTTAAATCCATCATTAGGTAACGATGAAAGGCCCCATTTTATGTAATGTCCGATTTGGTGTGATCATGTTATTACCTTAATATTTTCTTCTCGTTTTGTCTTTATTTATTACTCCCTCCGTTTACTTTTAATTGTCATGTTGCGTCTTTTGAAAGTCAATTTGACTAATTTTCAAAGTTAAATTAGATTATATTAATTTGATATTTTTATAAAAAAAAAATAGATATTCAAAAACTATACGGAAAGTACTATAAATTGCATGTTTTTGCATATCAATATGAAGAAAAAATACATCGTAAAATGTTGGGTCAAAGTTCTTATTGTGTAACTCTAAAAAAGGAAACTATGACAATTAAAAGTGGACGGAGGGAGTATTTAATAATCATATTTTCTCTTTTATCCTACTTTTTTATAGTAAGTTCTACCCCGTATCCTACTTTTCTTGTAAGTTTATGCTTCAATGTGTGGCATTATGTAACAATGAAGAACAATACAATCTATTCAAATAATGTATTCATTAAAACAATACAATACTATACAATATAATACGATACGATATATTATGAAATAATACGTAACAACCATCAATAAAGTGTTAGTAATTATCGTTCTTAAAGACTACAAATACCTCAATTATGATATTGATGTTATGATTGTTCAAGAAAATCACGACAGCATTATATAATTTCCGAAACTTACATATGATATTAAAACAGGAACAAAGAAGAAAAGAATCTCACTTTGCTCTAATTAATAAATTCTAAAATTGGAAAATTGAGTAGCATCTTGATTGAATTTATGGCAAGAAAATATTCGTTTAGTAATATGATTTATCTCCTTTTATGGACCCATATATCCTGGAAAGGCCTTTAATTATGTCTACCACTTTAATCTGATTCAACAAAAACATATTTAGTTTGAATATATCTCAAATATATACGAATCAAATAGGTTTAATTTGTTTCAGATATATTGTATATAAGTGTGATTTGTATGTATGCATGAATTATGATACGTGACTTTCTTGCTTGCCTTTCTCTCCCCGCTCTCTCCCTATCTACATTTCAGAATGTATCTGAGTTTCACAATTATGTATCTCTGAGAATATATGTATATGGCCACTTCCTATATGTCTATTTTATAATTGCAGAGGTGAAATTATAATATAACCGATGTTATCAAGTAATTCATTTTTGTTTAAGCTCGAGTATAAATGAGTTTTTGCTATCTTTACTATTTATATCGCTCTATTTAAGTTCATCTTTGTTTAATATTATATAAAATAAGTTGGGCCCGGTATGTTCTGAGTTTCATCTTGTCATGTCTTTCTAGTCTCTATCACTAGCCAGCAGGCAGCCCCTACTAACTCCTACGGTAGACAAAGTTGGATCCAGGATTTCAACTTGATGAGTTCGACTGTTAAAGATTCTTAGAACTGAACTCATTATATGGGCTCGGAACTAAGGCCCCACTGACCACTATGCGTGTTTGGTGTTTTTCACGTAAAAATTTATACTCCGTGTCAAAACATGGCAGTATATGAAATGCCAAAATTTTACAAGAAAGATTGTCTGGTGCAACTCAAATTTACTGCAGAATCACATTTTCAGAAGAATAATCAGACATAACATGGTGATCCAACCATTCTAACAAAAGAAGCAATGGCAGAGTCAAAATTTTCGTTAAGAGAGTTCAACATAAAGAAGTAAACACACGAAGAAGCCAATGAGATTCAACATTTGCTATATATACATAATGTAGCTCCGCCCCGTAAGGAAGTAGGTAGGGAAATGACAACTACAATGAGCTCAGCAAAACCAGAATAAAAGTTCAGAATGATACATTTGAAGAAAAACAGAATGTTGAGTCTGACTTAAGAACAATGAAGAAGTTTTTCGAGAATGATTACACCATGGTACTGAAATATTCGAAAAGAATGAAGAAACTGAGAATAACCAACATGTACAACTTGTAACATAACAGCAACATATTCACAACTCAACGAAGCAACAAAAACGCTTTCACAGAACGAAAACAGGCCTATAAATAGATAAATAAATACAGAAAAAAGACAACTTCAGTAAGTTCATAATTAACCTTCAACGCTGACTTCAGCTTGCACGACGATTGGATTTGATGGACGTGCCACATTGTCTTCTACACAATTCATTTCAGACTCAGGTTGGATTTCATTTTGTTCTGTTTTCTCATCCGAAACCTTTGCTGCTTCAGCAAGTCTTGATTTTGTTTCAGCAGGTTTCGCTTTAGTGATTGAGGTTTTTGGAGATTGAGCAGTTGTCTGTGAAGTCTTAACTGGCTTCCCTTTTGATGCAATGTTATCTTTATTGGCTACGGGTGACTTACGTTGTTCCTTGATCACTTTTGGACTGAAACATGACCCTCCACTTTCCGAGCTATTAGTCATGGATGTGGAGTTCTTAGTTCTTCCAAGCTTAGGAGATATGGCGCGTGTTGTTGGTATCTGCACATTTTAGCAAAAACTTAAGCATATAACGCAAAAATACCGAGTTGAAGATGAAAGGGAACATGAATTACATAAGACGGAAGTGGTCAAGAACGAACAAGGGTATCAATTGAAAGTTACCAAGGGATGAAAACCAAAACAACTGAAGCTAATTTCGTAACACGAAATGTCTTTGCAGCCTTCTTTTACGAGATTCATTTAAGCGCCTTGATAAGATAATAGCAGAGTTGCCTCTTTTTTCTCTAGCACTATAGTACGGACTTACTATAAAAGGAAGTTATGTGCCAGCTTTGTCACATTAGGGAAACACGATTACACGCAATGCTATAGGAGGTTAAATCTATCTCATGAAGCACCAAAATCAAAACTTTACCTTCTTCAGTTCAACTTTAGGAGGGGGTTCCTTGTAGAAGCAAGGCATCGGTGCAGCTTTAAATGTCAAGCTCTTCCTAAACTGCTTTACCTCTGCCTCTTGGTTTTCCTGAATCAAATCCCGAAACCACAAAGAAAAGGGCTTAGTTCAGAATAATTCTTACAAACTATGTCGCTCAAACTCTTCAAAAATATCTACAGGTGTGACAACATTTTTGGAGAGTCCAAGCAACATAGCTTACAAAACAGCAATGAAAAAAGGGTATTGTTTGAACTAACCTTAGATTTTGCTAGCAAGTTACTCTTTTCCTCTTCTCGGGCCTGTATCCTTTCTTCCACCTTTGCCAAGAACTGATGAATAAGGAAACTGAGCTGTAATGTTTTGCATTACCCTAATACGTACACGATGGTCATAGTAACCAAAGGTTAGAGTACAAACCTCCTTTCGCTTTTCAGCACGTTCTTCCAATCTGAAGGAAAATCCAGCACTGGTACGAGTTGCATTGCTGATTATAAAAATAAAAGAAGTTATAACATTTGACTAATTGCTGACCATGATGAAACCCGACCAATGGAAACAAAAAAGTAACAACAAGGCAATAACTCAGCATAGGATAAGAGCAGTACGAGGAAGTAGCAGAACGAGCATCATCATCGTCTTTAAGAGGTGACGTAGCTTTAGTAGGTGTAATCTTTTCATCGTTTAATCTGCAAATACAAACATTTAGCATACCTATCAGAACAATCCTTGGCCACGAAACACAATGCAATAAGTTCTAAATTTAGAAATCCAATTTTATGAACAAATGCAAGTAGTAAATTTCACTTACTCTTCAGAAGTAGCTTTCTTGGCAATTTTACCGGCTGAAGCAGACTTCCCAGACTTAATACAGAAACAGCAAAGGAAATTTGTGAGATATTGCATCCATAAAACTCAAAGAAGGGAAAGGCAAAAGATCACGAGAGACTCAGTTTACCAGCGATTGACGAAGGCTCGGGATAGATCCTGTAGTTGTCCTTCTGCTTGTTGTAGCACTTCCATTTGGACTTGAACTCTTCATAACTCCAGCAGATGCACTCTTAGTAGCCGGATTTAAACGAGAAGCTGACGAGACTGTTCCATTCGAATGTGAAGCCTCATGTGTCACACCATTTGGTATCCAAGGTTTAAAATCCGATTTCTTTGTACAAGCATCGGTGCTCTTCCTTGTCATGTCTGCATTGGCACCTCTTGTAGGGAATGAAAGACTTTTCGCCATACTTCCCTTTTTCGAACGAGTCAATGCAGACGTGCCTGTTGAATTTGCTTGATCCTTAGCCATTTTGTTGTTCTTTTTAGTACCACCAACTGATACCTTATGTTGATTCGATGCTTTACTTTTCGAAACATCCTCAATAGACAATTCATCTTTGGCTACAGATGAATTTGGCGTCTCATCCGCCTTCTCACTAATGTTCTTTAAATCCACATTTTCTTCCTCAGCCACAACAATCTTTTCCACCTCTACTGGAACCCCATTTTCAGACTCCATATACCAACAATATCTAAAACCAAAACAATAGATAAATACTCAAATTTTTTTTTGTATCAATCAACAATTTGGAAGCTATATTGCTCGGACTCTCCAAAATTGCTGCTTATAAAGGATCTGACACACAACCATCAACATTTTTGAAGAATTCAAGCCACATAGATTGGAAGACAAATCATACAAGCCTAAAATCCAATCATAAAAGAAAACTTCACAAATTGAAGTCACTTTCTTTCCAAAAAATCAAATCTTTAAAGAAACAACAACAAAAAAACATAAATGAAGGGAAAGAGAAAGAACCCCAAAATTCAATTTTCAAATTCCAACAACAACAACATACCCAACGTAATCTCTCAAGTGGGGTCGGAGGAGGTTAGGACGTAGAGAGACTGTTTCTGACAGACCCCGAATCAAAAGATATCTCAAATTCCAAAACCAACAATTCAATTTTCAGTTCTTGATCTAAATCAAACAGAATTTCAGACAGTAAGACCATATACACTACTGCTTCATGATATATTTCATACTAAACAATACCATATAAGTAAGTAAACAACATCCTACTTCACAAGGGTCGGATCCAAGATTTAAACTTTACGAGTTCAAGATTCTAATTTAGTTACAACAAGGTCGGATCCAAGATTTGAACTTTATGACTTCAAAATTCTAATTTAGTTATAACAAAAAATACAGAGTTTGAACCAAAGTTACTAGTACGAACAAACCTATAACTAATGCACTATTAGTGTCCACCTCTTGCAACTTCATGTTAACATAATCAAAAGATTCAAAACCAACCCCTTTCAAATTAAAAAAAAAAACAAAAAAACATGAGATCCAACACACTTCAATACAAATTTTTTTTAACAAAGATTGAATATTACTATACTAGTACTATTTTGAAAATCTAACATGGCACAAAATTTCAAGAAAATGTAAAGGGTACCTTTTTTTTTTCCTTCTAGGGTCTTGAAGATGATTGGTGGCAAATTATGTGTCTCTCTGTAATTCAAAACGATAATACTAGGAATGACAAAAACTGTGTTAGAAATACTGGAAACAGAGAGGAGAGAGAGGGGATGGAATTATGGATTACACTCTACTTGGTAAAAAATAGTAAATGACCAAAATGCCCTTCTTCCATTTTATTTTTTTTTAAATGAGAAAAAATATTATTATTCCTTCCATCTTCGTCTATTTGACTGGACACAATATTTTAAAATGTAATTTTTTTTCTTGTTTGTGGTAAATTTAATTAGTATTATTGTATAATATTAACAGAAGATAACAGTAAAAATTGATCTTCATCTAAATAATGAATATTCATTTATTTAGTATTTGTAACTTTTATTATTTCCATAAATGGATTATATATTGTTGTACATTTCAATAATTTTTGTCCAAAAAGATATATAGCATGTGGAGAACACGTCGTTTGGTGATAATTTACAAGCTTAATATTAAAATATGAACATCAACAACTTTAAAATAACAAAAAAGAATTATTTGCTTGATGAATATTCTTTGGTTTGATACTTAAAAAGACAATAGACAAGTTGTTAGTAATTCTATCATTTTGTTCGTTTGTTAGACATGGGCAATAGGTCATTTCAATTATTTTATATTAATTACCTAGTTAAAAATATATATAAAAAATTATATTAAAAAAATAGTCTGATGCTAAGAAAATGAATGTACCATATCAAGAGTCTATTGTACATAATATTACTTTGTTTTTCTATAAGACGTTATCACAGCTCAAACACGTGACCTCATGATCATGTACGTAACAACAATTTAATCAATTGCGTCAAGAATTTGTACCTATAGAAAATAATTAAATGGTGTCCATGGTTGTTATTTATTTATTGCTAATTTAATAACATGCATTAAACAAGCAAGATTAATTTTAATTAACTTGAAAAAAAAATTCTTCTTCTTTTTTTTTTGGCAGTTGCATTAGAAACAAAAAGTTAAAGCCTGTCAAAGACAACCAAATCTGCTAAAAAAAAGATTTAAGGAAATGCACTTTTCTTTTTTGTTTGGCACAAATTGAGCAAAAAAATGTTGTACCATTTACATTATTGAAATCAATAATTTGTCTTCTTGGAATTTCATAAAACTCAATTATGACAAATTTGGACCAAATTCATCAGTTAAATGGCCCATATTTTTCTTTTTGATTTTTTCTTATATATAATGAAACATGCAACAATTTAAACGGTCTTAATTGTTAATATATACAAGGTATTAGGTCGTTCGATTAGTTGGATTGTGTAATTAATTAATTGTTTTAATAACTTTTAAGATGTATTTGATGTCTTTTTCCTATAAATTTGTAACTTAATATAATATTAGTTGAACATGCATGCCAACCTCAAACATGTTTGGCACATCTTTCCTGATCTTTTGGTTACTCTTTTTAATTCTTAATCAAATATCTCTATATTTATCTTTCAAATATTATAAATAACTTTTTTTTAGTAAGAGATGATTTACTACATTAAGATTTTGTGACAATATATATTTCAAATTAATTAAATCCAAAAATAAATATTAAACGCCAAGTAAAAATTTGAAATAAATAAAATTAGTTCAGATAATTAATTAGTAGTGCTATCCAATTAATAATGGTGTTAGTTTCTTATTTTTCAATAACTTGCTATTTTATTATCACATTTTCCTTGTAATTCCGTTCTAAAAATATTTATTTTGAGCCAAGGGACTAACCTCTACCAAAAGAGATAAGGATAAAATATGCACATTCTGTCTCTCAATTTCACCGATAGAATTACACCGGAGCGAATATATTACTTCCTCTGACCCTAATTACTTGTCCATTTTTGAATTAACACACCTATTAAGAAAATAATTATTGACATAGTAAGTTTATTATTTTACCCCTATTAATTATGAAGTGGATGGATTAAAAATTTAAGATTTTCAAGAAATTGTACTTTTTTTAAAGTAATTAATTGAGGTTATAATAGGTAAAATTATTTTGTCTTTTCTTGATTTGTCAAAATGGACAAGTAATTAAGGACAACTATTAAAAGAAAAGTGGACAAATAATTAGGGACAGAGGGAGTATTATACTTATAATTATGATAATTAAAATTTTATTTTAGTTATCTTTAGAAATTATTCAAAAAATAACGCATTCCTTTTTATGAGAAAGAGGACAATAGTAATAACATTATATTCAGTAATTTCATAAGTGAAATTTAATAATCCTACATGAGATATTGATTATTTATTTTCGATTAACCCTTGACTCGAGATTAAAAAAAATGAAGGAGGGTATTTATGTCAAAAGAAGTAAAAATCCAATGATTGTAGAAGTGGAAAAAACCTGCGGAAAGGGAACTGTAGTAGAACGTGGGGAGTTCCATGTATTATGAAACACTACGACAAGGGGCTGTCGCAGACGTGGCATGACACACCAACGTGCCTGGGTCCCACTTTTTACACCATATTTTGGGACCCACACATAACCATGACAAAATCTTATAAATGTAAGGAAAAAATGACAAAAATATCCCTAAACTATCGTAAATGGTATGCAGATACTCTCCGTCATACTTTTGAGACATTGATGTCCCTACCGTCTAAAAACTAGAGCATATATGCCCTTCACTCTAACGAAAGACTAAATAGGGACACGTGATGCAATTTTATTCGTCGATATGATATTTAATAAATATCAGATTTGTGGATAAGATTATGACATGTGTGTGTCCGTTAGTATAAATGGTATATATGCTCGAGTTTTTAGACGGCAAGGGCACTAATGTCCCAAAAATATGACGGAGGGTATCTGCATACTATTTATGATAGTTTAAGGGTATATTTATCCTTTTCCCCTAAATTTAATAGTATATTTATGAAAGTAAAAAATAACATTCATTGTATTTTTGCTATCAATGTTAGAGTTTAGTTATTTAACAAAAATAAATATGAGATGATTTGTTATTTATAAGAAAGTGAATGAATCCAAAATATAACAACAAATAATACTTTGCATCTATTGAGTTCCATAGAGTTTAAGTGGCAACTTGATATAATCATGAGTAGAAGAGACTAATTTATAATTCGAGTCAAATATATATATATATATAAGTTATATCTGTAAAAAGATTTAAAAGTTTATTTATATATATACATAAAATAATATTTTTATCTTAATGTATCGTATGATTTTTGAACGAATATAATTTAATTAAACATCCACACCTCGATAGAGTATCAAATATCAATTTGGACTGCATCCACATGATAATTTATTTTAATTATGACTAGACTTCCAAATGACAACTAAGAATATTGATTTTGAATTGGTATTTTACCTAATATTGATTTCCCAAGTCTTTTTCTTCTAATTATTTTCTTCTTTCTCACCAGAAACGAAAGCTCCTACTAAGAAAATAATTCAAAAATTAAGAGATAATGATCAAAATACGTCTAAATTATCATCTTTTTGCGAGTAACTACCTTAACTATTAATTGTTCATTTTTTCCTTTCTGAACTATCACCATTCAATTTCAAAACGTGAAACTTGCAAAAAGTAATAATTCATGAATTATTTTTATCATTATCTCAAATTATTTAAGATAATGACTCTTGAATTAATTGAGATGGACCCAACTTTACCATCATAATCTCTCTTAATTTATAACCCCACTCGGATATGCATTATCTCCTCAATTAGTTTAATTTGTAGTATTATTTTTTTGGTACAACTCAAAATTATGTATTTACATATTATAGGGGCCAATGGCTATTTAATTGAAAAACATGTTTATCTAATATAATGTAATATTATTTTCGATCGTTTTAATTAGTTTAAATATCAAACTCACAAACCCATATGGGGTAGTTGAAGTTGAATCATGGGATAATCAAATTAGTATAACGATAATTAAACCACTTTTTCATTTTATTGTGCTATTTTTATTATTTATACCATTATACAAAGAAAAGCAACAAAATGTAGCACCAAACATGTACTTAATTAATACACTGGAAACTAAGGTTCGTTCTAGTGACGGAGGACCTCCATTATCAATCGGTAGATTGGAGATTCGATTTAATGACGAGGGTAAATAAAAATACCATTGATTTTCTTGAATAGGATTGGGAGAAATTAAAAAGATCGAGAAAATACTAGAGACTACAGTTTGCTCTAGTGGTAGATGACCTCCACTATTATCGAATATAAGTTGAAGATTCGAGTCAATATTGAGTAGGTGAGAGTACTATTAGCCTTCCTTAGTAGGGATGAGCGAAAAAGATCGAGAAAATACTAGAAATTAAGATTCATTCTACCACTATCAACCTCGTAAGTAAGTAAAAAAATTGAACAATGTCAAGGATGAATGAGAATATTGTTGATCTTCTCAATAAAGTTGGGAGAAAAAATCGAGAAAACAAAGTTCGTGCTAGTGGTAGAGGACCTCCATTATCAAAAGTAAATCGGAGATCCAAACCAATATCGAGGATAAGTGAGAATACTATTGATCTTTCTAAATAAGGTTGGGGAAAAAGATTGTGAACACATGACTATATGCTTAATAGAGAAACAAACAAATAAACCCCATCTTTTGATGGAATTTAAACCTCAAAATCACCATCAAACAGTAAGTTATTATAATAATTTGTGCTTCATAATGTGTTGCACTAAGTTTTTCTAGATATTTGTAACTCACTTTGGTACAATGAACAAAGTTTATGGCATTAATTAATCTCCCAGTAAAACAAACTTCATAATACACACACAAAACAAACCTACAATGAGTGGAAGTTAATCTGTGCTCAAATAATTACTAAGAAAGAGCAAAAGGAGAAATGTGAACAAGCATTACCTTATTTTTCTTGAAATATTTTACAAAGAGTGCATCCTATTTTCTAGAATATAACTTGGGAGTTAAAAATTAATAAGAGCTGGCATTTTCTCCTGTGTTTTGACCCTACTATACACTTCTGTACATTTCAAAAATCATGGTGTGACAGCAAAAAATCATGGGAGGTTGATGAAGGAGAGAAACTAAAAACAGAAAATGGGAATAAGCAAGAAGGTACAAATATCTTTCTATGTCAGCAAACCTTTGTTGCATCTCGAAATCCGATGCTGAAATTATTGGGCAAGCGTCTGTTACCGAAATTTGCATTTCCTTTTTGCATCATCGCCACAAACTCGCTATAATCTATCCGTCCATCCTGAGAATATATGAACAGATACTTGAACAAGATGCAGTGATTAAGAAAGAATGAAAAACTAACGTTCTAAAAGACACGGACCATTGCAAAAGATTCTAATTTTTTTGTTCTATACGATACAACAACAGTAACATATCCAGTGTAGTCCTACAAGGTGGAGTCTGGAGAGAATAAAGTGTACGCAGACCTTAACCCTACCTTACGAAGGTAGAGAGGCTGTTTCGGAAAGACCACCAACTCAGGTAACGCGTACATGTTTGAATATTATATTTCATTATATGACCACAGAATATGTTTCCTCAATATCTGTCTCATGTGGTCGTGTCGGACACTAAAGTCGTGTTGATATCAATGTTATATGGCCTACCATTATGTTCATGCATTAGTAAGTATATTTGGGAAAAAGAAATGCCAGTAGAAATACATACGTTGTCTTGGTCAACTTCTTGAATGATTTCTTCCAAGCGGACATCCTTCATGCCAAAGTCCTCACAAGCCTTTTGAAGTTCATCTGCAGTAATATACCCGCTCCCATCTTTGTCAAAATATGAAAAAGCAGCAGAGAGATAATCTTCCTTCTCAGCTTTGTTGACGTGAAGCATTGCAGCTATGAATTCCCCATAGTCAATGGTACCACTGTTGTCAACGTCAGCCTGCAAATTTTTTGGGAGAAAGTTTGGAGTTAGACAAAAAGAAAGAAGTATAAAATTATCTAAAGAAGAAAGTCTTCGCCAAACACACATAGCGCTTGCTTAGAAACGATACTTAGACAGAGCATAGCTTGGCTGCTCATAACGAGAGCATAATTTCTAAAGGACAAACAGGTCCAAAGATTTCTGCTTCTCAAAGCATGAAGGCTTTCTTTTTAGGTGACAATCCAAAAGTGATGCTAATAAAGAGTATTATGTACTCAATAGCACAACGGAATAACCAAATGCTGTAACCATAACCTTTTCAAACCGTGAGTTAGATTTCTTAGGTGCTCCAAACAAGCAAATGGGGACAGAAAATTGAATGCACGGGGGCACTTAGTGTACTTTGATGTAACTAACAAGCAATAGCAATTTCATGGAGAGGTACACTTAATAGTGATATAAAAAGCAACAAATTATGGTTACACAAGAATAACCTGTTACAAAATTGCGAGATACTAAAGGACTTCGCTACTGATATATTTTGTTGAAGTAAAATTTGGAAAGGAGTTAGAAAAGAAGGTGAATGGCACAACAATTCTCTCTTGGTTGGTGATCTAAAGCTTGTCTGATGGCACCTTCTGCACTTAGTTTATTAGGACAACAGTTTCTGCTACAAGAAAAATGAAATTCCCATTTTTCCTATAAAGGCCTTCTTTGTACCATAGCTAGAAAAAAATGCCTTTATAAAGAGGCAAACATCACACTTTCCACAAACTTGACCTCATTTAACAGTATCAAACCATGAGAGACAGATACATACAGTTGTTACAAGGGTATTCTACAGACTTAGAGAAAGTTCAGAAGTTATTAGACCGAATATACAAGAAAAAGGATAAAGAATTTAAACAATGCACAGTGAGTTCTCAAAGACATTTCTGATTCCCATCTTTACGATCCTCACATACATAGAAAAGAAAGCATACAAAGAAAGGATGTATTTCAGCCTAAATTGATGATCTTCATGGTTATATGGAAACCTTGTCATTGAGTAGAATTGCTAATATCTTTGATCGGAAACATGACATTTAAGACAGAATAGTTATGGAAGACTACAAGTCTAAAACTTACCGCCTTCATCAAGTCTCGTATCTCTGTCTCACTAAGATCAGCCCCAAATTGCTTAAGTCCAACCTTCAGTTCATCTAAAGTAATATGGCCACTGTCATCTGTGTCAATCATTTTGAACATCTCTTTCAAGCCTGCAATTTCCTCTTCAGAAAGACTCTCTGCAATAACCTGTAAGAAATAAATAATATATGATTAGAAGAAACAAGAGACCTGTTGAATCTTCAACTAAATTAACTTTTCATGCAGGTGTGGGGAGCTATAGAATTTAACTGCAACTTTAAGTTTCAAAAATGGCTTTGAGTGTGTGTGGACAAACACTTTTAGCGGTAAATCTCATTGAGACTATATTAGTTTACAAGTATCTTACCATGAGAGCCATTTTCTTAAGCTTGTTCATGGCAGAAAACTGAGTTAAGCGACTCAACACTGCAGAATCAAGAGGCTTATCCGGAGCCACACCATCAATCTTCACCCAAGGATGGCCTGCATAAGGGAAAATAAGAACGATATGTGGAATTTAGAAAGTTCAATGACAACATGTTATGGAACTAAAAATTCAAATGTGGACAAATATAGACAATCTAATTTGAGAAGAAGTAGAACCAAAACCATCTCCACAGAAAGACGGCCTTTTCTCTGAATTGACTTAAAAAGAGTATTGTTTCCCTTCACCTGCTTTCAAGACATACTTGCAGAAGATGAACAGCTAGCATAACTATAGTTTCCGATTCTACACCACACACATATACATTGCTCTGATTTTGTTATTCTTTTAGACAAATATGTTTGAAATTCTAGTTGAACTAAACTGACATTATATCTGAGGACTCAAATCGGCCAAATAAATTCCAAAACGACATTAAGCTTTCACTATGTTCTCTCTGCTGCTAGGCAAAATGGTGCTCACAACATCTCTGAGAATAATATATGATAAGCTGGATTTTAAATACAAACTTGAAATTCAATGGCTACTCACATAGAACTTCATGTGCGGTAAGTCGTTGCCTCGGGTCCCTAACAAGCATTCTCTTCACCAGATCTTTCGCATCTCCAGAGATGTTAGGCCAAGGATCTGATGTGAAGTCAATGTCGGCACGTAAAACCTCGTCAAATATTTCCTGCTCACTTTCTATCCAAAAAATGGATGAAGAAAACATGAGAAGCTGTTTTTGGTACTTCACATAACCAGGAAACCATGGTAAAACTACAAAAACTTGAAAAGATCAACTTACCACCCCAAAATGGAGGTACACCAGTGAGAAGAATGTAAATTATTACACCTGCACTCCAGATATCAGCTTCTTGACCATAACACTTTTGTAGAACTTCTGGAGCAACATAATAAGGACTTCCAACAATATCAGAGAATATTTGCCCTGTGGTTAGGAACGTAACCCAATCAGCTAGGCAATTTTTAAAACCAAAAGTACATCAACAAAGAAGACCGATGCATGTTTTTAAACATATCTTATCAAGAGAGTTAGAATTTTACATAGAACAACTTATGTTAAGGATATTTACCATATATGATGGTGAACAACAGATCAATAACAATAATAACCCTTCTACTTAATAGAACTTTTATGAAATCGGAAGCAGCATCCTCTTCTGACCTATGAGTAATGAACAGGAATGAGTTCTCAATTTAAACTAGCAGATACTGATATGCAATGCTATAGACTTCGCAAATCAGAAAGTTTGGAGCTTTCAAGGCTTTGGACATGGACATAGGTCTATCCATATCAACTGGACTGCTTCTACCTACTTCTTTTGAAAAAGTAAATAAAAATGTAAATGTCTAAATGTTTGGACCAAAAAATTAAACATAGGAACTGGTTTCATGAATTCCTGATAAGTGGGATTCCCGGTACAAAGGCAACTGCAGCAGAAGAGAAACTCTAAAACGAATTCCTTGTAGGTGAAGCTGTTTTAAAACAACTGTCAGAAAACGATTTTTTTCTTATGCATTAAAACACTAAAACTAATGCAAAGAAATAGGGAAACATGAGAAACCGAAAATATCTAGTAAGTAAATGGAGAATTTCGGAGAAAGTGGGAAAAATACCCGGCTTGAAAAACATTGATAGCCCGAAATCTATAATCTTTAGAGGTGAATCCTCTTTCTCATTGACAAAGAGAAAATTCTCAGGCTTGAGGTCCAAGTGCAACACTCCTAGAGCATGGCAGGCTTCTACTACACCAACTATTGTCCTTGCAAGCTCAGCCGCTTGTCTCTCCGTGTAATGTCCCTGCTTAACAATCCTATCAAAGAGCTCGCCTCCTGAACATAGTTCCATCACAACATGAACCGCAACACCATCCTCGTACGCCGCTTTTATTGAAATGACATTAAGATTTCCAGATAAGTGATGCATTATCTGGATTTCTCTCCTTACATCTTCCACATCTTCAGGTGTCAATAATTTCCTTTTTGCTATCGACTTACATGCATACTTTTCCCCTGTTGCTTTTTCAACGCAAAGAAATGTTGTCCCAAATTGGCCATGTCCAAGTTTATCTCCCAAATCATAATGCTCCTTCAGAAGACCAGTTTTTGTTTTCAACACAGACTCAACCTGGAGTCCTGCACTAAGCATTCTCTTGACATGTGGCTTCTTTGGTTTTGCAGACTCTTTCGGTTTCGCCTTTTCATGGATTGTATTGTCAGACTTTTCAGGTTGTATTACTTCATTCTGCTTCAAATCAACTGATATCTTCTCCTGTTTAACTACCTGAGCGTCTTTCTTGTGTTCCTGATCGGGCTCTTCCCTGTCTATCATCACCATTTCTGGGGGTTTATTCTGAATGGAGTTCTCACGTTCAGGTTGTTTGTCTGTAGAATGTTCTATACCCTTTGGTTTTTTCTTATTAGTAATCATCTCCGGTGATCGAGATCGCCAAAAGAATAAGTTGAAGAACCCACCCTTCGTAAACTTAGAATGAACACAATTATTTCCCATTTATTACCACGCTCCTCTCCACCAATATCTGTTACTACTATACACATTTGTACACAAATATCAAACCCAATTTAACCCCTCAAACTGGGTTGAAAATTCGAAACATCTGAAGTAGTAAACGTAAACCATTCCGCTCCAGATAACAGCTGTAATTCCAAAACCAGCTGCAGATAACACCTGTAATTCAAAATCAGCATTCTTCTAAACAATGTAGAGACAAAAACTTTGACCTAGTATATTTCCAAGTCATAACAACAACGGCAACAACAACATAAGCAATATAGTCCCACAAAGACCTCTAGTCCCACAAAGTGAGGCCTGTGGAAGGTAGAGTGTACGCAGACCTTACCCCTACCTCGTGGTCGTGGAGGTAGAGAAGTTATTTCCACATACCCTCTGCTCAAGTGCAACAAATTTCCAACTCATACAAGTAATACCTCTAAGAAGTTTCTAATCAGCCAGAAAAACTTACTCCTTACACAATCAAAAATCAACAGAAGCAAAAAATCATCCAACAACAACTACGCCTAAATCCCAAACTAGCTCATATTGGCTAATTAAACAAAAACCCATGATTAAAAACCCGTAATTTAATTAAAAAACAGAGAAAAAAACTTACAAGGACAAAATTCAAAGTTTCAAGCCCCTCAACTTCGGAAGGGTTTCCAGGTAAAATTAAGAATAACCAATACGTGAAAGGGAATATATTTTGGAATATAATATGAAATTCTCATACCCAAATGAGAATTAACGGAGAAAAAAATTCCTGAAGGAACGAAATGAGAAAAGGGCCAACGAAGAATGTTAATTAATAATAATTGTATGTGAAAACAGAAGATATTATTGGCTAATTTTGTGGTTA